>NW_026480555.1:0-27343 GCF_026875155.1 Cherax quadricarinatus
AAGAGAAAATGTGTGAGTCACCGTGGTTTTTAAATATTTATAATGGGTTTTGAAAGAAAAGTAAAGCGGGTTGACAAGAGGCGGGGAGTTAAAAGATAAAGAATCAAACATACAGTGGGAGTTGTCACAGTTGCTCTTGCTGATGACACTGTGCTCTGGGAGATTCTGAAGAGAAGTTGCAGAGATTGGTGGATGAATTTGGTAGGGTTTGTGCAAAAGAAGAAATTAAAGTGAATACAGGAAAGAGTAAGGTTATGAGGATAACAAAAATATTAGGTGAAGAAAGATGGATATCAGATTGGAGGGAGAGAGTATGGAGGAGGTGAATGTATTCAGATATTTGGGAGTGGACGTGTCAGGGATGGGTCTATGAAGGGATGAGGTGAATCATAGAATTGAATGAGGGGAAAAGGTGAGTGGTGCACTTAGGAGTCTTTTGGAGACAAAGAACTTTGTCCTTGGAGCAAAGAGGGAATGTATGAGAGTATAGTTTTACCAACGCTCTTATATGGGTGTGAAGCATGGGTGATGAATGTTGCAGTGAGGAGAAGGCTGGAGGCAGTGGAGATGTCATGTCTGAGGGCAATGTGTGGTGTGAATATAATGCAGAGAATTCGTAGTTTGAAGTTAGGAGGAGGTGCGGGATTACCAAAACTGTTGTCCAGAGGGCTGAGGAAGGGTTGTTGAGGTGGTTCGGACATACAGAGAGAATGGAGCGAAACAGAATTTCAAGAGCGTATCAGTCTGTAGTGGAAGGAAGGCGGGTAGGGGTTGGCCCTAGGAAAGGTTGGAGGGAGGGGGTAAAGGAGGTTTTGTGTGCGAGGGGCTTGGACTTCCAGTAGGCGTGCGTGAGCGTGTTTGATAGGAGTGAATGGAGATGAATGGTTTTTTTAAAACTGACGTGCTGTTGGAGTGTGAGCAAAGTAACATTTATGAAGGGGTTCAGGGAAACCGGCAGGCCGGACTTGAGTCCTGGAGATGGGAAGTACAGTGCCTGCACTCTGAAGGAGGGGTGTTAATGTTGCAGTTTAAAAACTGTAGTGTAAAGCACCCTTCTGGCAAGACAGTGATGGAGTGAATGATGGTGAAAGTTTTTCTTTTTCGGGCCAAACCCCGCCTTGGTGTGAATCGGCCAGTGTGATAATAAAATAAAATTATTATTTCTATTACATTTGTTGTCTTTAGCAACAAAAACAACATTATCATTTTCGTTTTTGAAATATCTAGATGTCTAATAAAGTTATTTGGCTTTTGGTGGGTTTCCAGGAATGTAAGCCTATTTTTCCATAAGGTTTTCAGTTTATGTTACATAGATTCATCTAACACAGCATTTTCTGGAACGTAACTACCATGTAATATGAAATCTACTGTGCTTGTAGAAATAAAGATGGTATTGTTATTAGAGTGTACACATTACAAACTAAACACACAACACGAGTGTAACATATTAACACAGCAACACGTCTATATGACCTGATACATTAACAACACAAAAATAGTGTTGTACACATTTAAAAAAACTTCATTATAAGGGTTACTACATTATCCTTTTCACTGTCAGTCCGCATAATATTATGTCTTGCAAGCCACTGTGTCCTTGTATAGTACTACTCAAAAAAATTTCTATGCGGCTTCCTGCCTTGTAGGAGGGAAGACATGGTACATCTACTGTTGAGGGAATGGGTAATGTGTGCTAAGTGTGTGTGGTTATAAAAAAAATTCCTGCAGCAACAGTGAATGAGAGAAAAAATTTGACTGTAATTTTTGGTTTAAATAGCAAACTTTTGTAGTTGTATTTTTGACAGTTGTTACTGATGTATTCTCATTTTCTTGGTCTCATTTGATAGATAATGGAAGATATATTTCAGAAGTAGAGATGATTTGAATGGCTTATAGACTAAAGTACCTTGAAATATTGAACTCAAAATACCAGAATGTTCATTTTCTTGACCGATGTTGAAAAGTAAACAAATCACGCAAACTAATAATGTCAACTGGTTGGTCTATATGCTTTCACAAAATTGCTCTGATATAAAGTATTGACTTCAATATGCACACCAGTTGAGTGCTTATTATGTATATAGGTCAAATTTAAACATCTGAAGAGTGTGTGTGATTGTTGAACATTGGATTAGGAATCTAGTAGATCCACAGGAACAATACCATAGGCGGACGGTAAGGAAGATTAGTAAGTACAATATAAGCAGAAACGGCTCATGTTAGGCACTTCAGAACTGCAGTACTCCTATTTTCACTCTCAGATATTATGATAACATTCAATTTATAATGAGTCTTTTCTTTTTGTTGAATTCAATTAATGAAAAAAGATTCATTATATTGAATTTTTGCATAATATCGAATGAAAATAAGGGCACTGCAGTTCCGCAGTGCCTGATACATGAACCACCACTGAATATAAGTAGTGTTGTTTGAGTAGAGGTAGAGGTACCTTACATTTTTGAAAGACCTTCTGTCTATGTGCTGGTCTGGATGTGGGGGGCTACTGAACTTCAAGTTGCTGTCTGAAAATGGTAAATTAAAATGTTTACTTCCTGCAAAGCTTACAATTGTGTGGTTTACAATTATAAAATATTTAAGTAAAGTAAGGACACTAGCATGCCTAGGCATTTGGGGCAGATTATTTACACATACCATCTGACTTTTACGACCTGCTGACATACATCCACTCAACTTACGACCGTGCATCTGGCAGTTGTGGATGGGCCAGCTGATGCAGCACGCTGCACAATATTTTGACAATACTCGCGGCGGAATGTTCATGCTGGCAACATCAGTTTGTGTAACCCTGCACTCTCAGCAGCTCATTACTGTATTAACTCTCACTAACTGGACAGTAATTTCACCATAGCCCTAAGATGAAGTCTGTATCTTGCACTGGAGATTGTGGCAAGGTAGGCTCTTCTCTCGAACTCTCAAATTTGTTTTCAATGTTGCACTAAAACCTGTCTGTATAGTCTGCCTGTATATCTGTCTGTCTGTATCTCTATGTGGCTTGTTTATCTATCCTTTCTGTCTACCTGGTGTCTGTCTTTCTGTTTACTGTGTGTCATTCTGTTATACCTGTTGTGTCTGTCTTTATGTTACTGTGTGTCTGTCTACCTGTGTCTGTTCCTTTCTGTCTACTGTGTGGTCTTTTGTATACCTGTGTGTCTGTCTTTCTGTCTACCCATGAGACTGTCTTTCTGTTCTACCTGTGTTTGTCTGTCTTTCTGTCTACCCATGTGCCTGTCACTGTCTGTCTACCTGTGTTGTCTGTCTTTTGTCTACCTGTGTGGTTGTCTGTAATGTCTACCGTGGTCTGTACTACTGTGTGAGTTCTTCCTGTCTACTATGTGTCTTTCTGCCTACCTGTGCCTGTCCTTTCTGTCTACCTGTGTGTCTGTTTTCTGTCTACACTGTGTGTCTGTCATTATGCTCTACCTGTGTGTCTGTCTCCAGTGTGTGTCTTTCCTGTCTACCTCCTGTTGTATGTCTAACCTGTGTGTCTGTCTACCTGTGTGGTCCTGTCTCTACCTTGCATGTGGTGTCTGTCTACCTGTGTGTCTACCTGTGGGTGTCTTCCTGTCTTCTGTGTGTCTTTCTGTCTACCTGTGTGTCTGTCGTTCTGTCTACCTGGTGTCTGTCTTATGTCTACCTGTGTGTCTGTCTAACCTGTGTGTGTCTTCCTGTCTACCGTGTGTCTTTTGTCTACCTCTGTGTCTGTCTTACTGTGTTGTCTGTTTCCTGTGTGTCTGTCTTACCTGCTTGTTTGTCTGTCTACTTGTGTGCTCTGTCTACTTGTGTCTGTCTTTCTGTCTGCTTGTCTGTCTCAGAGCCACTCATTAAGAGTGTAACTGATCTTGAGCTGCCTAGTTCGGCCCCAACATGCCTGCCGGCAGTGTTCCTCCTTTCTTATGTTCTTATGTTTTTATAATTAAAATTGATAATAACACAATAATAATCACCGAGGTGCATTAAATGTGTGTAAAACGTTAATATAGACTTTTGCTTTAATCCATCTATGATTTGCTTTCAAATTTATATAATAAACATAAATGGACAAAATGAAAGGCACAATACCGTGACTGGAGAACGATACACAAATAACCCTGCACATAAAAGAGAGGAAGCTTACGGACGCCGTTTCGGGTCCGACTTGGGCCATTGACAAAGTGTTGAACTTTGTCAATGGTCCAAGTCAGACCGAAACGTCACGTCGTAAGCTTCTCTCTTTTATGTGCTGGGTTATTTGTGTATAATAAACATGCTCAACATTAACATATATCATATAAATTAACAAATATTAGATGTTTTCTGGTCGGCTCTTGGACAGCAGATTAGATTTTGCCCCGAAAAACAGTGGCTTGTCTTATTGTGCACCCCATATCCATCATGTGGACGATAGCGCCGAGAGCATATGGATACACAAAAGGCCTAGGGAATCTTTGGCCCCAAAAAGTAACAGGAATACATGGGATCTGATATTACCAGATCTATAGTTCATTATCTGTTACAAGCAAATTTAGGACAAATTTGCTTAGTATATTGGTATCTTATTTTCATTAATAAGATATGCTTTGGGACATGTCACATGGTTATTATACTGTCTGTCTCTGTATTCCTCAATAAGTGGAAAATTTAAGCACATAGTGTTCAAGAGAGTGACCATATGCCTGATCACATAATTTACATTTAGTTTGATCATCATCGTGTGTCTCCCAAAATGCCAGAAGAAACTTGTAACCAAGCCTAAGCCTGGCCACTAAAACATCAGTCAGTCTGTTCACATTGCAAGTTGCTCATAAACATACTTATCTACGTTCATGTTATCATAGTGGGTTTATAGATCTACTCAGGTTCTAACTGCATTCCTATAACAATCATCTTCATTATTTACTTTCTCTCCTAATATTATCCTAATGTAGACACGTTATACCAAAGTTATTTTTCTACGTTCTCCTTCTGGATACTCTTCTTGGCTAACATATCAACTTTATCTTTGAAGGAGTATCCAATGTGTGAGGGGATCCAAGCAATTGTACATTAATTCCTTTGTCCCTAATTTTGAGTATCTTACCTGGCTTCCCCAATGAGCATGTTTTTTGGAGTCATTATTTGAGCCAAGAGCCTTCAATGATGACATAGAATCAGTAATGATGATAGAGTCAAGCTCCGGTCATAGGTTAGCTTTTAGCACCATTAGGATTGCAAACAATTCAGTTTGCAGTGTAGACGCCCAGTTGTTAATTCTTATGCCTAACTCAACAAATTTATTATCGTTCAAACTAGGGAGGTGGCAACAAGAGCAGATGAGCCCTGCCAGAAGATCTCCTGTTTAGATCCTCAGTGTATATAAACTTGTGATAACTTATTACTACCAGCTAGGCAAAAAATTTCTTCTTGGCAGTTGCTCTAACAAGAGATTTAAGGAAGGGATTACTACAATGAGCTTCTTGGGAGGGACTTGTAGGTATGTGATATTAAATAAAACACATCTTCCATGGAGGGGTGAAATGCTCTTGTTGCCTACAGTGATACAGTTCATGCAGGTTATAAAACTTAATGCAATTGCACGTTTTCACAATCCATTTAGATCTGTGTGTATTTACCCCCAGACACTTGGTAAGATTCACTGTGACAGTGTCTGGTTCGTTTCTCAAATTCTAAATACCGTGTACAGTGTTAATTTCAACAATCCTATCAATACTGATTCTAGAAATACCAAGCTCCTTCCTCATGTTAAGAACTTTTGTAGATCGGGGACAGCCAAGAATAGCCCTGAGAGCTTCATTTTGCATTAACACCAAGGGTCGGAGGGAACTTTCTCTAGCTAATTTAAACATGGGAGCGAAATAATCAATTTAAAGGGAAACCTAACATAGGCAAATGTAAAATCATTCTCACGATTCTCACATTAGCACCTTTTAGTTGGGATTGTAGCCAGCAACAGCTTTGAGAGCATTTTGCCTAGCTTTGCATTTCTTGTTTAGTTGTGGTATAGTGGATTGTTAAAGGGTACATCTACACCAAGATAACTGTAAGTTTTAACATAGCTAATGATTTCACCCTGCAAATAGATGGGTGGGGATGTCATTTGCTTGTTTAAAATCTTTGTTTTAGAGGAAGATATTTTTGAGGCCTAGTCGATTACAAATTGCTTAACTTCATTAAAAATGGTATTTTATCTTCTTATGCCCTGTTGTTGGATCATGATATCATCACATAGCTTATAGCTATATGTTTAGGTGAGGCAGGTAAGCATTAGGAGAGCATTAAATCAGAATATTAAATAGCATGGGACAAGAACTCCTCCGCGGTGTACCTAAAGACATTTCTTTAGAATCACTTCTGAAGCCTTGGGAAAGGACAGAGGATACTCTATTTGACAGGTATCCTATTATCCAGCGAGTAAGCTACCACCAAATTCATTTTGGGTAGTTCATGTAGTATAACTGTTCTGTTTGCAATATCAAATGCAGATTTTAGATCAAGAAAAGTGGTTAAAACTAAATAGAGGTGTGTGCAAGAGAAAGGTGGAAATACAGTTCTGCACACTTTTACCTTTCATGAACCCCTAGAGGTAGGGGGAAAGTTGATGTCTGATTCTGTAGTACAATCTGTTAAGCATCATTCTTTCAAAAGTTTTGCAAAAGACAACTAGTTAAGGGGATCGGCCTAAATGTATCAGGCGTTGGGGCTTAGGGATAGGCACAATGAGACTATTGGTCCAGGAAGTTTGGAAGAACGCCCTCAATGTAACTGAGATTATACAGTGCCAACAAAGGGTTATCAGGCACGTGCCTTAGAGTTCTGAGAATATCATAGTTATACCATCCTCTCCAGGAGCAGTTGATCGACCTTTGGTTAATGCATTATCAATTCATACTCGGTAAAGAGGCAATCACTCTCATCAATATTTTTGGGTCATAAAATTTAATCATTTTCAAACTTTTTCTTCAGAAGTACTCTCAAAAATTTTTTCTAATATGAGAGGAAAAGGCTTTCATCCCCCTTGGGATGTTTTGGCCCATAAATTTATGGGGTTTCTTTTTGCTTTTTTAAAAGGAAAAAGGGAAATGAGCAACTTTCCCAGTCTTTTTCCTGGTTTTTTTTATTTATCCCTTTCCCAAAGCCAAACTTAAAAGGGGGGTGGACCTTTTTAATCCACTAACAAACTTTTTTCCCCTTTTCCTTTTTGCCAAGTTTTTCCCTTTTCCTTTTCCTTGCATTTGTTAGTGCAGTTTGGGAAACTTTTCTGGGGCGGGTCTGGGGTTCTACATTCACGGTATGCTTTCCCAATCCCCTACCCTGCATGTTTAATTGCGCGGGCTGGGGAAATTCTTTATAGAAATTTACATTGTGTTTTTATTTTTTATTTATAGTGGAGGTTTTTTTGTTTCCTTTTCCCTTTGCCCATTTGATCTTGAAAACACTCTCAATTGGGTAATTAAAAATCATCTTTAAAATTTTTTGTGTGCCAGTGGGTTTCGTAATTCTTATCCCATTGACCCAAAGTGGTTAATAAATTTGGGTCTCTGTTTTCTGTGGTCGGCTTGACAGGGGGTTGAACAAAAACCATTTTTTTCTGGGGCAGGTAACAACAACAAAAAACAACGTTTGTTTTTATAACTAAACCTTCCCCTTTCCTCTCTTCCTCCCCCTCTCGTTTTTTCCTTTAAAAAATCAAACTCACCTCACACTTCTACTTTAAAGATCCCAGATTTTTTTAAGGTAAGTAATGTGGACACGTTATTATTTTTTAATTTTTAAAAAATGTTTTTTTTTAATATTAGAAACATTTTTTAAAATTGGGTAATAATAAAAAAATTTAATTATTAATTTTAAATTTTTAAATTTTAGGGCACGGGGAGCACAGATCCACTGAAAAGCCTTTGCCCCGGTTTTTTTGGGGGTTAAAACCTCCAAGTAATTTTATACTATTATGATAACTTTTTCTTCCCTGAAAGGGAGAGAGAGAGAGAGGGGAGAGAGAGAAAAGAGAGAGGAGAGAGAGAAAAAAAAAATGGATAAGAGGAAGAAAAAAAGGGGGGGGCACCAATTTCCCATTTCAGCCACTACCCAAACCCAAACCCCCCACCCACCCCAAGCCACCCACCTGGCCACCCCCCCCGGGCCCACCCCCGGGCTGCCACGGGAAATACATTTTTCACATTTTTTCAGAGTTTTTTTCCTCTTTACTTAGGTATGGGGTTTATACAGGGTCCCCCAATAATCTTTCCCGGCCCTGAAAGCGTCCATTTGGGAAAATATCCTTTTTTCGTCAAAATTTTGGGCTCGCAAAGGCCCCGGAAACCCTCCTAAAGTCCTAATAGCCCCTTTTTTTTTGGACGCGTCCCTCAGCTCTGAGCCCCCTCGGTTTTCCCTTCCCACCCAAAGGGTGCTTTTTTTACCATTAGTGGGGGCCCCCCTCAAAATGCTCCTAAAAATATTTCATAAAAATTCCCTTTGTTTTAAAAGGGGTTTTTGCAAAAGTGCTAAATAAGCTCCCATGGTTTCCCCAAATAAAGCTTCTGGGTGCCACCCTTTTGGGTAAAAAAAATGGGAAAACACATAATTTAAAAAAATTTTTGTAGAAAAAACAAAGAGGGGGGTGGTAAGGAAGCGGGTTTTGATAGTGGTTGATGAACTAAGAATATAAGAGCATAAGAAAGGGGATAAAAGAAAGCAGGCCTTTTGGCCCTGCCGGCAACCCTTTTAACAATTCATCCAAAAAAAACATAAAACATAAGAAAGGGGGAAACCACTGAAAGCGGCCTTTTTTCCCCAAATTCAAGGCAGGCCCTTTTAACTTTTATCCCCACAAACCCAAACTTTTTGCCCAAACCCCAATTTTTCAATCCCCCCCAAGAAACAAGTTTCCCGATGTGAAAACCCCACTCAAATCCAACCCCCCCCACTCATTATTTTATCCAACCTAAATTTTGAAACTACCCAAAGCCCCTACCCAATAACCCAACGGGTAAAACTTTTTCCAAACTCATCAACACCCTATTTCCAAACAATATTTTTCCCTATGCCCTTTTCAAAATCTAAACTTAAAATTTTAAATCCATTACTGGGGGTTTCCCTCTTGGAGAGATATCCCCCCGCCCTTGTTAATACCCCCTTTTATTAATACCAATCTTCCACTTAAAAACACTTGGGATCGGGTCCCCCCCTCATTCTTCGTCAAACAAGGGAAGAAAACTTAAGAGTTTCAATCTTTTTTCCCAAAAGGAAGATTTCTAATGCAAAGAAATTAATTTAGTCATCCAAACGCTGAATGTTTTTTTAACGAATTTAGCCCCATTCTGAAATATGGAGACCAAATTTAGCTGCTAATCTAGGTAAAGGGCCTTTAAATAATGATGTATAAACTGCAGAAAGACCTCTGGACTTCTTTTTGCTTACACTTTTTGTATAAATCCCAGTAATCTATTTGCCTTATTAAATACGCTTTGGGATTCGCTTGGTTTTAAAGGTTTTTTTGCTTACCAATAACCCCCAAGTTTCCCTTTTTGGGAATCTTTTTGGCTAAGTTCTACATTATTTAACTTATAAGTGCAGGGGGTTTTGGACACTCCCGACTTCAGAACCCTTTCAAATTATCTACATTGAACGCACTGCCACTTTTTTGAAACCCAAAATAGAGTTTGTCTAAAAAAATCCTGAAGTTCCCTAACATCTACTTTTTAAACCAAATTTTCCAAACCCATCTTCCCTGTTGTCGGCCCCAATTTGCTCATATTTACTATAAACCCCTTATAAAAATCAAATTTTAAAAAATATTAAAAAACAACAACGGGGCCCAAAAACTGAACCCTGTGGAAAAGCCACTTTTTTTGAAACCCCCCCGATTTAACCCCCAAATTAAAGGAAAACTCTCGCCCTTTCCCGTCTGTGACCCCTGATTTGAACCACGAGACACCCTTCCCCCAATGCCAAAGACGCTACTTTTTTTAATAGTCCCATGGGGCGGAACTCTAAACCCAAAAACCCTTTCTAAAATCTAAGTAAATAATATAAAAATTCCCTTTTTTTGGGCAACAGCCTTTAAAAGCTTTTCTGAAAAAGTTAATAATAGTTAAAACAAAACCGCCCTCTTTGAATCCATGCTGATAACCTTAAACAAGCTATCTTATCGAGGGCTTCTTTTAATCCCCACTATTTAAATTTAAACCCAGTAATTTCCTACAAATTTAAGGGCAGGCTTTTTGGCGGGAAATTTTAAAGGTTTAAAGAAATTTTTCCCCGTTTTAAAAATAGGAAATTCATTAGCCATCTTCCACAATCAACACTACAAACCGTTTTTTTGAGATTTAAATTTTAAAAAAATTTGTTTTTAAAGGTTTCACAGACTTCCATTTTGCATTCCTTAAGAACCCCTTTAAAAAACCTCAAACAGGGCCCGGGGACTTATTTTGCTTCAGTCGGTCCCATCTTCTTCACAACCATTTCAAATAGTGAAAAGGATTTTACAAATTTATCCTTTTTCTGATCCCCTATAAAAATTTAAATTTCCGGGAAGGTTTTTAGTGTCTTTTCCCGTTTAAAAACCGAGAGAAAAAAAAAATTTTTTAAAATCGAGCACTTTTAAATTTTCTTTTTCAAAAGGCCCATAGTTTTTTTTAAGGGGAAACCCATCTTAAACCCTGACGTTTTTTTCTATAACCTGAAAAAAATTTTTTGGGGTTTGTTTTTGAATCCCTAGCAACTTTAATTTTATAGTCCCTTTTTGCTTTTTTTAAACCCCCCTTTTTTAATGTTTCCCCTTTAAAGTCAAAATACGAAATTTAAAAAATGACCCTCGCCTCTTTTGATAAAGTCTTAAAAAATGCCTTTCTTATGCCCTATAAAATATTTCAGCCTTTTTATTCATCCATTTGGGGGGGATTTCTATTTGATCTAATTTCCTTTAAAGGGGTAAACGTTCTTTTTAGCAGCAGTTTTTGTGTTTTAGAAAACGTCATATTGATAGCTTCCCCCTTCGTTTTCCCCCAGTCCCAAAAGATGATAAAGGGGCTCTAAGCCCATCGAAAACTGCTAAGGAAAATCGGGACCCTTTAAAGGTTAAAACCCCCACTATCAACTTTTCCCTTTAATTTTAAAATTTAAATTTATTTGGGGGTCCCCTGCCCCCCAGTTTTCCCCTGAAACTTTTTTAAAATTTTTAAAAAAGGGGATTCATTGTTTGCCCCAACTAAGTTTAAACAGGTTTAAAAAACCCCTTGTAGTTCTGGGGGACAAACTGGGTTCAAAAAACAAACCTGAACTTTCTTTTAAGAAATCGTATAAATTTTAAAATTTCCCAAATCAAGAAATTTTCCCAAACAATAAAACTAAAGTTAAAGCCCCCTAAAATTTTCTAAAAATTATCGTGCTTGGGGCCCTAACAATTTCCCCCATAGTAACTCCCTTGGGCCCTATCTAAATTTGGGGGGCGGTATAAACACACCTAAAATTAATTTTTCATCCCCTCGAAAATTTTATCCAAACAGACTCGGGATTGGGTTCTTCAATTAAAACCCGTTTTTTTGGGAAAAAGTTCAAGCCTCTCGGAAAATACAATGCCACCCCCCCCCCCTTTCCCGATACTTTTTATCTACTTGGAAAAATTTTTTTTTTTTTAAAAACCCCGAATGTGAAATTCTGCAGGCATTTCCCACTTTTTAATTTAAAACCCCGTCCCCATAATGGGAACTACATCTATGTTACCTGCACAGCAACAAAACCAACTCTCCATCTTATTCCTAGCACGGGGACTATTTTGGGGTAATAAAATATAATGACCCTCCCTCTCTTACCCTTTCCTGCTCCTTTCTGTTATTCCACAAAACCAATTACTGTCCCTTAAATTTAGGCCACTGGCTTTCCAATACCACCTCATTTTGCCTATTCTATTTTCCCTAGTACTCAGTTTTACTACCCTGCACTTAAACAGTTTTCCCCCCGCCAAAACCCATACACTAACATTCCATTTAAAAAGACCTAAAAAGCCCCTCCACGCATTGGGGCCAGGCTCCCCCCCCACACCTAAAAAGGGGAACCCCACCCGGGGATACATGTCATTTCTGCCTAGAAGGGGTCCCAGTGTAAATGAATTTTACCGCTTTTCCACAGTATTTGTCCACCGCAATTGACACCAATTGCCTGGACAACCATTTTATTTCCAACTCCCTCCTTGGGGAAAATGCCAATAGACAGGTTTCCCACCCTTCCCCCTAAAATTTTCTCATTGCTGACCTATACCTGCTAATAAAAGGTCCTCACTCCACGTCTGCCAACATCATTGCCTCCACACTGAACAGATAAAGGATTGCCCCCCCATTACCTCTCTGAGTCCCAGACGGTAACAATTCCTTCACCCACCCCGGAAAAAAAACTCCTTTTGCCTCCTACTCCTATCCTTTAAGCAAATGCCCTATCCAGGTACCTAATCTGGCAACCCCCAAACAACAACAGTTTTTTTTCCCTTTCCTTGGGGGTCGTCCGTCGTGATGTTTCCCGAGTAGTCGCCCCACGCGCCGGGTTGCTTTAAACCCCACTTGTAGAATTCGTAAAGACGTTCTCGATGGTCTTCTTTGGGGGAAAACTAGGGATGTCTCACCCCACGCTCCCAAATGCTTCTTTGGTCCCTCTTTTGGGGCTTTCCCCAAAGTAGAACACTCAAAATTCTCAGGTAGCACCAAAAAAGGAAGAGTTGGAATTTTCCACGGATCTTCGGGTTTCTCGTTGTTTCTCCCCTCCCCAAAACCCTTTTTCCCTTGTTCTTCGCTTGGTTTCCATGTTGCCCCGGGCCCCACTGACCAAGCTCCCCTTTTTTAACCTGGGGACTCCCCAACAAAAAAGGATTACAAAGGGAATCCTCTTTTTCCCTCCGTTAATCGCCAAAATCTCCTTTTACCACTCGAGCCCCTTTCTCTCAGCTGCTGGTAAAGTTCCCCCAAAGGGGGCATCCGGGTACAGTTTCCAGAGAGCCACAAACAGGTTTTCCCATTTGACCTAAGTAAAACCGTAAACCACTAACAAAACTTTTTCCCCAAACCCCAACCTCAATGCTACCCAAGAAATAAGTTTCTGATAACCCCTTTTCCACTTTTTTGGGACTTGCAAATGAGTGGATATTTTTAATCAAGTTTATTTTTTGGGGTAAAATTGAGGACGGGGTTTGGGGAAAAATTTTTCCCTTTTTAGGGGGATAAAATTGAAAAGGGAAAACCCCCGAGCAGGGGCCAACGGGCCCCGGCTGCATGACCCTCCTTTCTTATGTTTTTAAAATTTTTTATGTTTAAAACCCACTATCACAACGGGCTTCCACTCTCCCAACCACCATCTTTTGGTATTTTTCTACAAACTTTTCCCAAAAATTTATGTTTCTCACATTCTTTACCAAAGGGCTGGCATTAAAAGCTTTTTTGGTGGTAGTAAAGGTGGTAAAAAGGTATAGTAAAGGGGGTAAAGGTAGTAGTGAGGGGGTAAAAAGTTAAAATAGTGGTAGAAGGTCGTATTAAAGGTGGGAGGGGAATTCCTTCTTATTGATTCGCATTCTCCCAACTCCCCAAATGTTGTTGGATTTAAATATAGGGCTAAAAAAACCACCGCTCCCCTCACCACCTTTAAGGGACGGCTTACACTCAGGGGCCCTTTTAAAAACCCCAAACAACAACACAACACAAAAACCTCTCTTTAACATACGAAATAAACTTTTTAATTCATTCAGAGAATTTTCCCCATTTTTCAAATTTTTTTAAAACATTTTTTAAATTATGTAAAATAGTTAAATTTGTGATAGATAAAATAACCCCAAAAGTTGATATTAGGGCATATTCCCCCAAAACAATAAATTTTCCCCATCCCCCCCCTCCCCAAACAAATAGCCAGAAAAAAACATGAAAAAGGAAGAACATTTGGCGGGTCAAACGGGCCCCATACAGGGAAAAGGGGTCCTTATCAAAATGACCTCCACCCAAACTACCCAAGAATTTACTCCCTTCCCCCAATGCCCAAATCAAACTCAGTTTTCCTCCAACCCCGTATTTTTTTCCAATCTCTTCTTGAAGCAAACCCAAGTCCAAAGCCTCGTTTCACCCTACGGGTAATTGGATTTTAAATAAGAACTTAAAAAAGGGTAGGAACACGGGAAAAGGCCTCCTGGCCCATAATGGGCGGGTCCTTCACAAATCCAACCCACTAACAGAAAAAATGCTCCCCAAAGCAAAAAACCCAGGGAAAGTCCGACTCAAACCCAAACCCTCTTTACCCCGGTTTTAAAACCCAAACCAAAAATTTAAAAACAAACCCAAGCCTTTAGTTTTTTAGAACTTTGGGAAAAGGGGAGGAACACGCAATGGTTCTTTTTGGCCCCCAACTGGGCCGGGCCCTTTCAAAAAACCCAAACCCCACTAACAAAAAAATGCACCCAAGAAATAAGCCCCGGGTTCAAGTCCGCTCAAATCCAACCCCTCTATCTCGTGTATTTATCCAACCTAAATTTGAAACAAACCCAATGTTTTAGCCCCAATAAACCCTACTAGGTAGACCTTTCCCCCCTCATCAACTACCCCTTTTTACCAATGTTCATTTATAAAATTTTTATTAGTGCCCAAGCCCTTTTGGAGGGGGTTTCCCCCTTCCAAATAACCTCTCTTTCCCCCTCTCTCCTCCCCCCGTCTTCCATTCTTAAAACAACAGCCTTCAATAAAGGTAACTGCAGGGTTGAATGTTCATTTTTTTTGTGCATGTAAATCTTTTTTTTTTTTAAGGGTAAAAAAAAAAAAATTGTTTGTTGAACTTCTGGGTGTCTGGAACGAATTAATTGGATTTACATTAATTGGATTTTCCCCATAAGAAATCTTGGGGGGAAAAATTTGATTCGAAAAACGTCCATACGATAATAGTCCCACTTCCAGGAAGGGTTTAATAACGATATTTGGGGAACCCAAACTGTACACATTCTGGAAAGGATGACACTACCAGGGGTATTCCCCCTTTCCATTTGTACCCGAAAATTTCAAAAAAGATAACATAAAAATATATATTTATGCGATGTAAAATTTACAATACGATCACTACCAGTAAACATTATATACAGTACATAAAAAAATTAAAATTTTAAAAAAAAAAATAAATTAGGAAAAAAAGAATAAAATAATGTTTGGGTAAAATTACTTTACAGTAAATGTGGGGAAAGGTTTACATTAGGGCCCTACCCGGGAGGGTCGGAAATTTTTTCAAAGGTTCGATTTTCATTTAAACCCCAAAAAAACCCAAACTTAACCAAATTTCCAGGGGGTTAGTTCTAAATTCAAAATCTGAAATTCGAAGCAATTTTTCCCAAAAAAAATAATGGAAATAAAATTTAAATTCCCTTTCCAGAAACCCAAAAAAAATTTCCCCACAAAAAAAAACTTTTTTATAGAGTTTAAATTTAAACAGTTTTAAAATACAAAAAATGCTATAGTTTTTTAATTATGTAATAATCCATATAAAAAAACCATTTTTACTTACCTTTTTTAAAATTTGGTGAGGGTCTGAAGGGAAGGGAGGAGGGGAGAGAGGATTTGGGGTTAGGTTTTGGAAGGGGGGAAACCCCCCCCCTTTTTGGAGGGACTTAGAAAACCCCCGGGGGGAACCCCCCTTCCCTTTTTTGGTTTTTTAAATGCCACTAGGAACCGTTTTAATCACTGGACCCCTGTCCACAAAATAACTGTCCACAGCCCTCTGTTTTTTTGGCGCCTTTTTAACTTTTCCCTTTAAAAGGGGAAACAGGGTTTCTTTTCACTGAACTTTTTGCAAAGAGGCTTGTTTCACTTGTTCGGGTTTTGAATTTTTCACTGCCCAATGTACCCTTAAACTCCTGTAAAAAATTTCTCACCCCCTTTTTGTCTAACGGGGCTGCCTCACCATGTCTTCCCAACATTGTTTTATGCCACTATGTTTCATAAATCTGTAAAACCCCATCTCTGGGGGCCCTTAAATTCACTATCAGCACGGGTTCCGGGAGTTTTCTGTACCAGATCGGCATGCAACTTCCTTGCCTTTTGGGCAAATAATCGTCTCTGAAACACTATCACCGCGATCTCTTTTTTCCTTGATCCCACCAAAAACAATTTCTCAACCTCTTAAAACTATTTGTGGTCTTTTTTTGGTTAGCATATTAACCCCTTTAAACAACTCACTTCCTTGTTTTTTCCCCTTTTCCAGTATAGATCCGGTGGTCCTTTTTTTTTTTCCTGTACATCCGGGCAAGCTCAACAAGTCTCACCCCAAATCTCAATTTTCTGAAATTAAATTTCCTTCTTCACATCTAGGTTTTTCCATTTTTTTTTACCACGGGGGTTTACCACACAAATTTCTTGGGCCCAGGGCAGCTTTTTTTCCACAGTCCCACAAGCCCTAAACACAATGAAATAATCGAAAAAAGGGTGTGAATGGGAAACACGGGTTTTAAGTTTTTCACTCAAAGCAAAAACAAAGCTGACTGCTGGGGGCGCCTGCGGGGGGATGGGGAAAAAAAGGGGGCCCGCGGACATGTCCCGTACCCGGCGGCCCAAAAAATAGGGCACGTTTGATAATGGGGACAGAGTTTGTCCAAAAAAATGGTCCTTTTTTTTCAAAACCCGTTAAATATGTGTGTTAGGGGGCTATAGGACCCAAAAATGTTTTATAAGAAACATTTTACTATAGTAATACCTAATTATATTAAATTTAAAGGGGACTTTGCTCAAAATGTCAAAAAGGACTGATAAACCCTTATGACGGGGGCAGCGGGGTCAACCCTTTTTTTCTAAATAAATGGGTTAAAACCAATAGACACAAAAACAAAAAATTTAAATAAGTAGTTTTTTAAAGTTTAAATTTTTTTTTTGAAAAAAGAAAAATTTTAAGGGTGTGGAAAATTGGGTAACAAAAGAATTGTGCTTGGCAACAGTTTTTTTGTTTGGGGGGAGGAGCTTAGCCAGGCTCTCTCTCTCTCTCCCCCACTGACTCCTCTTTTCTGTGGCTGACCTTCAACCTGGCGGGATCTCGGGGTTTCCTTCTTCTATCTTTTGGGCATCATGTGTCTCCAGGGGGATTTTTTTAAAATTTAAGTTGTGGCCACCATCCCCCGGGTGACTAAAGTGGTCCAAAACCACGGGTTTTCCCCGATTTATTTTCCAAAAGAAGAGAGAAGGAAAAAAGTTTTGGGAAACCCCCAAAGAAGAACAGCTATGGATGTGTAGATCTTTTTTTTGAAAAGGGGAGGCTGAAACTTATTTTCTGTACATACTATTGAAATACATTTTATATTTTTTTAGTAGTATTTTAAACAAAACCCCTTTTAAAGGGCTGGTGAGGGGATATCAACCCCCCCTCAAGATAAATCAGCCATGGTGAAATTTTTACCCCAAGACAGATAAGGCCATTAAGTAAAAACCCCCCCCACACTAGAACATTTAGTGAAAACCTTACTATAAAATAATAAGGGACAAACCAACGAAAACATGGGGGGCTTGCCCGGGAGATTTTTTTTGACTGCTAAAAAAACTCAAAACATTCTTTGAACTATATGTCGGGTTTTGGGTTTAAAACATTTTCATGTTTCTGGAAAATTTTTACCAAGGTGGTGTCAGGGGAATTTTTTTTCATAATTATTTTAAACAGGTTGTTTTTCTCCTAAGGGGGGAAAAAGGTTTAGAAAAAACACATTTTTGTTGGGGGTTATGGTAATTTCCCAATTGCTTTAGTTTTACATTCAATTTGTGTTATTTTTTTTGCCTGGGGGGAAAATTTTTGTCCCCCTGATACTGTAAAGGAAGAAAGGGAAAAAAAAGATAAAAACTATGCCCAGAAGAGGGAATTTTTCAGTTTTTTTTGGGTTTTCGGGGAAAAAAGGAAAAAATTCATCAGAAAAACATGCCTGTTAACAGTGAAAAAGGGATCCCCTTTCCTCCAGGTATTTTTAAAAATGGAGGAATGGGGACTGAAATTGGGCTGTACAAGGGGCCTGAAATAAAATTTAATAAAAACCCAAAGGGAGGAAGAACGTCAAAGATTAGGAGGTTCTGAACAAGAGCCTGAGCATTATTTTAAACATAACAAAAGCTGCCCAAAATTTTTCCCCAAGTTTTTCCCCGAGTGACCCAGATTGATATTTTTCTTTTTTTTGAGAAGACCCGCTTTTGGGGCAAAGGGTGGCCCCCAAAAAGAAGTGGGGACCCAGTTCGCACACAAAATTTTGGGTAAAGGTTCCCGAGAGTAGAGAAACCCGGAGGGGGAAAATTTTTCTGATTATGATAAGAAATTAAAAAGGGAAATATTGCTTTCATACCAAATTTACCTGGAAATATAAAACAAAAGTTCAGGAATAAAAAATTTCAGGGTGGGGAGACCTTAACCGATTTGGGAAGAGAAACTGTTCCTTTCAAAAAATGGGTTTTTTTTCCCCAAAAGGGTTAAAAAAAGACTATAACAATTATAATCGATGGGGTTTATTAGGGAAATTTTACAATAAAAAACCCCTTTTACCTCAGAAGGGAAAATTTTTGGGGGCAAAAACCCCGATAATCTTTTAGAAGCACTGGATTTTAGGGGACCTTTCTTGGGTCGGGGGGAGGGGAAATTTGGGAAGTAAAAACAGTCATGCTTCTTTAAAATTTTTCCCCCCTCAATTTTAAACCTTTTTCCAAAAATCCTAGGTCAAAAGGTAAATGGAACAAAAATTTCAGGGGGCAAAAAGAAAGGGGAAAGGGGCCCTCTTTAAAAAAGAAGGAAAAGGGGGGAAAAACCCAAATGGGGTTCAAATTTTTCCTAGACCCAAAAAAAATAAAAATTTTTTAGGTCCTCGGTTTAAAAATACCAGGGCCTACACCCCAAAAGGAAAAAAAACCTTAAAGTTTTAAACTGTTTCTACTGTAACAAAAATGGGCACACACAAAAGTTTTTCCCGGTTAAGGGCGGCGAGATCAGGAAAGGGAGGGGAAACCCTCCCCCGGGGAAACCCTAACGCAGAGATACAACCAGTTTCCCCGCAAATTTTGGTCTTCAAAGCAAGGTGAGGAGGTATCTTTTGGGGCTTTGACCCCAGGATGCAGGGTTTTTTCTAGTAAGTCCACAGTTTCTTTGGGGTAAGGATGTGGGGAGAATTTAAAAACATATTGCCTTGAGAGATGGATGTAGCACCTACCTTTGCTACGTGCTGGAGTGGGTACCAGGCTAAGGATACCTATACTGGGGGGAGATATAAATTTTTTGAAGGGTATTACGGGGTTTACCATAAGGCCAAACCGGGACAAAAAAATTATGGGTAGAAATTTTACATACCAAGTTGGGTATCTCCCTGAAGGGATCCCCAGATGAAAAATTTCCCTTGAAGGGGGGCGACCTCTTATTAGGGAATAAAGTTTTGGGGCCCGTTAACAGTGAGGAAAAAACTAGTTTGGGGGAAAACCCAAAACCCAAATGTTGGGAGGAAATGGCTAGGAAAACCCTGCCAGACCTTTTCTTTTGAAAGGTTTCCCCCATGAAAAAGTAAGGCTCCTGATCGTTTCTACCAACAGTCTTTTTTGATATTTCTCAAAGAGGAGGGGAGGCTTAAAAAGGGTTTTTTTGGGAACTCTGCTTTCCCGATGTTTAACTGCAGTCAACGAAGAAAAGGAAAGTTCCAGCCAGGCTGAGCATGATTGGAGAATGGATCAGTTTAAAAAATTTTTAGAGGCTGGGAACCCGCTAGGGTGCAATTTTAAATTTTGTGCAGGAAAAATTCCTTTTGGGTGAGGGAAAGATTTTACCCGTTAAATAAGTGTTTTTCCCTTTCAGGGAGGAAACCCCTTTCAAAGAATTCACCTCTGTTTTTTTAGTTTTCGATGGAAGGAGAAAAAAAGGGTTTTTTCCCCAGATGGGGGATGTCCCCAAAGGTTTTTTCCCGGCAATTTTTTTCTGGTCCCAGCTGTGGGCCCACCAGAGAGTAAAAAGAGACCCCATCATGTCTTTCAAATTTTTAGGGGAAACCCAGTCTCGTATTAAACCGTTTTCCCCCCATCTATTTCAGCACCAGGTGAACCCCTTTAGCAAGCTGGGATTTGATGGAAATTGGGCCATTCCCCAAGGGCCAAACGGGAAATGATTAAATTAAAATCAAAATATTTTTCTCCACTACCAGGTACCTGGAAGCAGTCCCTCTTCAAAAGATAACCCGTTTTATGTATCCCTTTAAGGGGTTTTGATGAAATTCTTTTTTTGTTTTTTTCCCCAAGCAGTGCAAAAAAACCAAGGGGCCCAACTTTTTTCCCCAAAGTCCCTTTTTGAAATGTTTTTGAAGGGGCTAAAAATAGAGGGCCCCAGTGTTCAAAAGTGTACACCTCCAATTTTAAGGGGAAAAAGAGAAATTTAAAAATCAAACCCCCAAGGGCAAAGATGCAAGCCCATGGGATAGACAATACAAAAAACGGGATGAGAGGGGTCCCTTTCCTTTTTTTGCTGAGGGGGAAGCACTCTGGAATCTCTGAGTATTGGCTTGGGGGGGATGGTGATGCTCCCCCCTCGGAGCTTTTTTTTCAGTTTCCCGGAAAACTGTTTGGCTCGTATGGATTTGGGGGTACCCTGAACGTGCCCATCAACCAACCAGGATGATAGTGGGACCCTAATGTGGACCATGATAAATCCCCGGGGGCTGGAGAGGAATGCGAAACTTGGGGGCCCAAAATTCCCTTTGAAAAATCTGAAAAACAAGTTGCTGTGAGGGTGAAAATGTTTTTTGGGGGAAGTTTTCCCCGGGGGTTTAAAATAAAAAACCCCCACCCCCAAGCAAAAAAAAAGAATATATAATGTACACGTAAACCCGGGTTTTTGGGTTGAAGTTATGTCAAAATTCAGAGAGACCAATGTTTTTAAAGGGAAAGTAAAGGGCTGCAAAAAAAATAACTGTATGAAAAAACCAAAAATGGGATTTTAAGAAAAAAAATGTGTGTAAAAGATTTTGGGGAAAAGCATGCTTTTGGTTTTAATGAGAAAAAATGTTGGAGAGTTTTTGGGTCACCACCTTTTGGAAAATTTTTAAAAGTTTGGGGTGTCAGTAAAGGGGGAAAAATTGAAACTCCATGAAGAAATTGTTTAAAGGGAAACTGAGCCCAATTTAACAATTTTTTTTTGTGGGAAAAAAACTGTATAAAAATTGAGGGTGGGGGAAAAAGGGAAATTCTTTCCCCCACCATTTGTAGTGCTTAGTAGAGTCAGTGGCCCTTTCCCCTGCTTTATGGTTCCCAAAATTTGATGGCCCCTTGGCAAAAAACTGACTACCACAAAGGCGTTTTTCCAAAAAGGTTTACAGGGTTAGAAAGATTGATACTTATGCCCCTAAAGATGCAAAAAATTTTAAATAAACTAAAACAGGGGGAGGGAAATGTGAATTTTCCAAAGGGCCCGGGGTTCCAGTACCATTTAATTTGTTTAATGCAAATTGTGTTCATTGTGTGCTTTAAAAATTTTTTGTGTTTAGATGGAACGGATGGGATTTTTGTAAACTTTATGTATCCAAACCCGGGGGCCCCCGAGATTCTTTGGGGTTGTTGTTGGGACTGCCAGAAAGGGTTTCAGAACTGTTACTATCAAAGAAACAACCTTTTAAAAATTTAAAAAGTCAACATTTTTTTTCCCAGGAAAGAAAAAATTTTTATTTTTTGGGGGTGGCTATTCAACATTTGTACATGTCTCAATTTTCTTTATCCCGTTCCCCGTGTATAGGAAAAAAATCAGACTCTTAAAATGGGCTTTTTCCTACAGCCCTTTTTAATTTTGGAAAATCAAAATATATAAAAGGCCCAGGAAAAGTGGTTTCGAAGCCTCTCTTTGATGTTTTATGTAATTCAGGGCGTACTTTGTAAAAAAGTGTTTGCCAAGTCTTTTACCCCTTTTTGTTTTTGGTGGTAACTTCGGGGAGCCCGAGTACTCTCCCCGCCATCTGACTTTTGAAGGAGTCAGTCAGAGCCAAAAAATGTGACGAGGGTCAGGGTGTACGTAAAGGAGTTAGGGGAATTTTACAACCTTCGGGAAAAATTTAGACGTTCAGGAAGGTATGTGATGTTTTTTGTCGGTGGGGGCTTTTATATACAAAACGGCCTGACGATTTGCCTTTTTTGGTCCCCCTTGGGGCCCCCCCCAAGTTTTATGGGCACCTCCTCTTCGTAATTTTTGGGGGTTTTGGGGGAGGGGGGGGGACCTCGGAAATGGGGTTGAGTGCCTACCAAAGTTTTAAAGGGTCGTGATGTTGACTGGGAAATCTCACGTTTGGTTCGGCCCCCAAGTGGGAGACACCTTTAATGTTTTGGAAGTTTTTTTTTTTTTTTTTTTTTTTTTTTTTTTAATTTTTTTTTTTGGGGGGTTTTGGGGGGGAACCCTGCTTCTGGGGGCCACCCCCTTGGAGTACCCAGTTTTTCTTGCTGGATTACCATGGGAAGGCACAGGCCCGTTGGTGCGGGATTTTACCCGTTGGGGATTGGTGTGGGAATTTTTGCATTGGGAATGTGTATTTTTTTAAAAGCCACAAAATTGGGAAAAAGTTACCCCCTTGAGTAATGGGTTTTGGTTTTAAAAAGCTTTTCTAAAAAAAATTTTGCAATCTGTTGTAAATAACAGTAAGTGAAGAGTTTGTTTTTGGTGGGTAGGGAAATTTTGTAGGGATTTCTAGTAGTCTTGTTTAAAACCCCCTTTTAGACTAAAGCAATGTACTTTTTTTTCTAGCCGTAATCCGAGGGACCCCGGCTAGCTTTTGTGAACTTCATCTGGAGTGGGGGTGTTATGGGGGCCCCATAGGAAACCCCAAAATGTATTTTTAAAAATAAAACCCTTTTCTCTGGGAAAACCTAATTATATTTAATTGATGGGGGCTTTTCTCTAAAAAGTCAGAAGGACTGAAACAACCCCTTTTGACAAACAGCGGGCAACCATTTTTTTCAATATAATAGGTTTTTCCCATAGACACACAAACACAAAATTTAAAAAAGTATTTTTTAAAATTGTATTTCTTTTTTAAAAGTAAAAAAAGGTGTGGAAAAATTGTGGTAACGGAGAATTTGCTTGGGAACAGTCCTTTTTTTTGGTTGGGGGGGAGCTTTGCCCCGGGCCCCCTCTCTCTCCCTCCCCACTGAAATCTCTCTCTCTTTGGCTGACCTTCAACCTGGCAGGAAACTCGGGTCCTTCTTCTATCTTTTGGGGCATTATGTGTGCCCAGGGGGGAGGTTTTTTTAAATTTAAGTTGTGGCCAACCCTAAACCCCGGGGGACTAAAGTTGTCCCAAAAAACTTGGGTTTCCCAGAGTTTGTCAAGAAGAAGAAAAGGGAAAAAGTTGTTGGAACACACCATGTGGGGTACAGGTATGATTTGTAGATTTTGTTTTGAAAATGTGAGGCGTGATTGTATATTCTTACATATCTATTGAGAAACAGTTATATTTTTATTAGTAGTTTTACAAAACCCTGTGAAGAGGGCGGGTAAAAGGGGGTATCAAGACACTCAAGATATAAAAACCTGATGTAAGTATTACCCCTAACAAAAAAGGGCCTTTAAAGAAAAAACTCCCCACACTAGAACATGTAGGGAGAACCTTACTTCAAAGTAAAAAGGGACAACCAACGTAACGTTACTAACACCTTAATTTCCCGATTATTACCATTCTGGGTTATGCCGTTTTACAACACTCCAGTTATCCGGGGTTTACTAACACTCCAGGTATCCGGTTACAAACACTCCAGGTTATCCGGGGTTACAACATTTTGGATGCGGGGATTACTAAACTCCAGGTTTCCTGGGTTACTAACATTCTGGTTATCCGGGTTTACTGACACTCCCGGTTACCGGGGTTACTAATGTGGAAAAATTTTCCCAGGAGGGGGGTTCACCCCTTCAGCCCTTCACCCCTTTCACCCTGAGGGGCCCCAGCCCCCAGAAGGACAAGCACTTGTTTACTGCTACGTGAAAGAATTGATCACAGATGCCGACAGTATACGACTGGTCAAGCGCCGCTGCCCTTCAGCCAGTGTGAAAAATTTTATTTTTTAAGAACATACATCCTTACTTTAGCGGAAAATTTAAGGTAAATCCGCCCCCACTTTTTACCATATAAAATAGTGACATTGTTGTCATGCTTAAGACACAAAAATCAAACTTCTGTTTTTGCTTCATCGAGGAAGTGGAAAGGAAAGGCAAAAGTACTGGGTCAGTTTTTTTTTGTGCTAGGGAGAAGGGCAGGGGGGCGCTGTGGCATCTTCAGATTACTTTTGACTCTACTGAGAGTGACACTATCCCGGAAACCCCAACAAAAATGATCTTGCGTTAGTGTGAACAAAGTATCTCATAAAACAAAAAACACTTAAGAGAAGTGGATCACTTCTTTAGTGATAAAATTGTAACAATAAAAACAAATCTTGGGGAACAAGTGACCATGTGCGCATTCCTAGACTATGAAGACGTGGACGTGGACACTTTTTAGCTCTTCAAGTCATCGATACTGTCGAAGGGTGAAGAACACCATAGCTCACGCTACAAGACAAGGAGGGTTACGAATTTCTTTTAGTATGGGGACGCGCAGTTTTTTTAGCGCAAGGGTTTGTAATCAACCTATAGCGCAGTAAGGGGGGGGACTTTTGATTCCACACAAGTAATTTGTCAGCCATCAGGGGTAAATATGCTGACATAACACCCCCAGGGGTAATTTAAATCTTACAAATTTTAAAAAATTTTACAGCCCTTTAGAGAGACTTCGACACTTCTCAAGACCTCGTCTGCGGGGGGGCTGGCAGGGGGATGATTGTCTTTCTAAGTTAAGTTTTTAAAATGTTTTAAAATTAGGGGTAACCCATTTCTCAACATATTTTGGTCGTGCTGAACCAAAAAAGCCACACTTGGGGCCAAATATGTTGTACTAAAAGTTTACAAAAAACCCATGAGCCAAGGTCCTTCGAAAAAAGCTTAAAACAGTGTTTTACAATATAAACAGTATAAAAGTCCCTCCAGACTCAACACAGAAATGGCACCAAAAAAAAATGGGCACTCACCCAGCATTTCCCCCAAAAAAAATGGGAGCGGTGACTCACCCCCCAAGAAAACGGGGGATGGCACCCGCATCCACGCCCAAACTCGAAGAAGCCTGACAAGACAACAACAACCCCAAAGATGTTCAGTTTTTTCTGATGTAATACACATAGTATTTATAATTTTATAACAAAATTAAAAGACAAGATTTGTTTAAAATTTGTCCTTATAGATAAACCTGTTATATAAAAGGAACTATAATAAAGTGTAACTTTCAAATACATATTAACAGTGACATTTATATTGTGAAGTAATATTCACGGTGTTTTTCAGTTATACATGACATTTATAGTGTATAGTGAATAAGTAAAAAACGTTTTTTACGATTAATCACGGGTCAGCTGACACAGCAAACCAACCCAAAAACACCAGCCACATGACTCTGTACCCTTCAGGGTCATTGACCCTGAGGTAAGCTTAAGGTCAGTAGGATGATCGATTTTTTGCTGATTTTAAGCATAACAAAAATCAGCTGTTTATAGATACATGTTTATTAAACACCAAGTGTGGTGCAAAAATTTTCAAAACCCTTTAAAAATGCTTGTTTGAAAACTCATTTTTCAGTCTTTAAGACAAGTTTTACACAATTAAAAATCAATTTTCAGTCTGTATAGGTTTAAACTCAAGATACAAACAAATTTTGATGATCTTGGGTCAAATTTGAATTATTTACACAACGTAGAAAAAAATTTTATTCAGACTAACACATTATAAAAAAAAATTTTTCTTAATCAGACCCATCGGGATAAAAATTAAAAAATTTTTTGGATACTTTTAGTAACCAAAATTAAGGTGGACGGGAGTACAGGCTACTGCCACAAACTCTGTCACAGAGACCTACTGTAGCTATTGGCAAACACCTTTTACCCTGTAACAACAAGTGTCCCTTACCAACTTCCCTACATTGTATTACCTTTTTTCCAAAGGGCCATTTTTAATGAAAATTCATTAGGGGTTTTCAACCCAATAAATTTCACGAACGACATAGATGAATTGCAATTAAATTTACCTAAATGTCTTGTAAAGGGGAAACCCTATGAACTGATTAAGCCTTTTTCCAGGGGCAAAGGCAATTATCAAATCCCTTTTACGTGTCTTAGCAAAAATTTTATTTCGATCTGAAAAGGGGCAAGTTAGACCCCGTCTTAATATAAAGCTTGAAGCCCCCCAAACTTTTTTTTTTCAATTACAGGCTTTTAGAATCACTTTAGCAATATCTTAGATCTCTAGGTGCAAATATGACCAAGGGCAATGTTTTGGGTTTTATCAGTGGTTTTGTACAAGAAAGTTGTCCCACAAACTATTAAAACGATAAAATATTATTTAAATAAACACTTTTTCACCTGTGAAGAAAATTACAAGGGTTTTACAAACAATATTTAAATGCATGCAAGAAAACGAGACAAGATGAAAAATCCACAAATCCCGTGGATAACAAACCTTTAACTCAGTATAAAAAGAGTAAAACTACGCCCACAAACCACAAAAGAGAAAACCCTATAGGCATTTATCAAGCTGTGAAAACAACAGACATAAACAGACTGTCATACATAAACGAAATCCAAAAGTGTACTTTTTGATGGAACACATTGGGGACGTATTGTAGTCAATACACATCAAGGAGGGACGTAAACAACGTGTTCATCACGAAAAAGCACAAGTGTTTAGGTGAACACAAGGGGGGTAAATGCCACTGAAGAAGTGTTTTAAATGCAAGGGGTATCATCTACAGCATTATGCCAATACTTTTTCTAAAAAGCAGAAGACTTCCACAGAATCAGGAAGTCAAAAAGCAAAAGCATTAAATGTGAGAGATAATTAAAGCCTCTGCTCTCCCAATAGCTCGAGTTCATTATCTAATAAATTACACAAAACCAATTGCTAACCATTTGATCAAGGCTCACAAAGGGCCTTCATAAGAAAAAATGTTGCAGAAAAGAATAAAAACCCCATCCAAAATACAGTTAGATATAGCTTTTTTTTTCCACAATTCTGGAAAAAGACATATGCCTAGCCAGAATCACTGTTTGGGCTGGAAACAGGAAAAAAAGACAGTAGAAGCTGTGGTAGTAGATGATTTGCCTAAGCTGTGCAGATCCAGGGATTAAAAAAAAAAGTTGCAGCCGAAAGCAGCTAAGGTCAGTTAGCCTGTCCTGACAACAACGACACTAAATTTGTCCAAGAAAATCTTGAATGATTATTATCACTGTTTTTTTCAAAAAATAGTAAAAAACATGAGTTCACTTTTCGAAAACAGCAGAGGGCCCCAATGATTGTG
>NW_026480565.1:0-13925 GCF_026875155.1 Cherax quadricarinatus
ACAAAAAGGGGGGGGGGGGGGAAAATGTTTGGGGGGTTTTCCCCCCTCGGGGGGGGGAAAGGGGGAAAAGTTTGGGGGTTTTTTTCCCCCATCTAATGCTTTTGGAGAAATTATCTTTTATTCTCAAATTAAAGGGCGAGCTTGTTCGAAGCTCACAATCCTTTTCTCTCTCCCTTAACTCATATTCTCTATCCTTTGCTCTTTCCTCAAGTTCCCTTAATTTAACTTGTTCCTCACGTACTTTACCCTCTTTCCTCACGATCAAGTCTATCACGCTCTTTTTGGTCTTCTCGCTCTTTTCTGTCTTTCTCGGATTTTTTTCTCTCAATTTCCCTCTCTCCCCTTTTCTCCTGTCTTTCAAGGTTCTCTTTCTCCTTTTTCTCTTCTCTTTCGATTCTCTCTCTCTCCTTATTCTCTTCTCTTTCCCTTTCTAGCTGTCTTTCTTCTCTCTCAATTCTCTCTCTTTCAAGTCTTTCCTGGATCTTAGCACTAATGAAAGTTTCTAAATTTTTCCCTGTTATTCCTAATTTTACTCCCAGCGTTCATCCAAAACTGGTATTCCTCCATACTTGCAAGAATAACTTAAACTATCAGGGGAAATGAAACGGGTATCAAAGAAAACTGAGGGTTCAATTCCTGCTCCACTCAAACTGAAAAATAAATCAGAGGGCTCAATCCCTACTTTAATTAAACAATATGTATTAATGAAACGAAGGGTTCTAGGGCCGGCTCCGAGCAAAACAGTAAGTAGAATGGGGGTCACTTGACCATCCATCTTCTCCCCAAACAAATCAAGAGTGTCCTACGACAGTTTCCCTTGATAAATAAAGAGCTCAATAAAACAATTGTCACTGAAAATCTCGGGTCCCTAGAGTCTAATCCTCCAAAGTGTTTCAAGCTCACAAGAAAGGTGACAGAATTAAATATTATCCTGCCTGACTTGACTTACAATAAATGAGGCCCTATAACATTACCAAACTTTTAAATACCTGTACTTTTGTCCTACCATAGAGAATGATTATCATGGCTGGTGGTAACTGTCTGTGGTATGCAGCGTTAAAGTTCCAATGGTAGTTCGAGATGAATGAATCTTGATTCTGTGGTTGTATCCTGGCAAGGTCGCCACTTGTAAAGGCTTACTCAGCTCTGAAAATAATTCAACAGTATTACCAAAGCTGGCTCCTCCTCGGAAAATTAATAAATAGAAACGAAATAATAATTAACAAAGATAAACACTTATTATTTTTTAAAAGCAAACATAAAGCAATAAAACATGACAGGTACATCCTATTTGAAAGAAAAATGAAAAATGAAATAAATAAAATAACATTTGAACTCAACGCTAATGTATATATAATTGGGGTGTCTGGTGTTGGTGACACTTCGTGTTGTTGAAATCTTAGCCGTTGCTGATGGGGGGGGGGGGGGTCGCAGGTGTTGGTGACCACCACCGCTAGTTCTTCACAGAGTATCACCGTGATTATTCTATCCCGATGACAGGAAACGGTTTCTTTACCGCTGCAATGATGTGGGGTTACGTCCTGAAATTTCATACGGGGCACAGGTAAAAAAATCCAAAATGGGACTCTCCAGGACGTTAGTCCATCTCCATCAGTTTTTCTCGTTGATTGACAGGTGACCCTCTCTGTCATCCAAGCTGAAAAGATAGACAGGTTACTCACTGCTTAAGAAATCACTCTCCATGATAAGTACAATACCTAAAAGATGTGGTGATTATTATAACAGTTAACTTAGAGCAAGACTGAAAGGACTAAGTTTATTATTGGTCAAAAGTGAAGCTTTCAACCAATAAATCCACTAGAATACAAGGCAGGCATGTACTTACAGTAGTGCTGCTGAGTCTATGATTACTGTTTAGACCAGAGCCCCACACGTCACCTTTCGGGGGTGGGGGGGAAGAAGGGGGGGAAAGGGGAATAGCGGGAGCTAGACTGACCCTACCTTAACAAGCAGCGGGCAGTCAAACATCACTTTCGGGTGGGGGAGAAAAAGGCGGGAATAGCGGGAGCTTGACTTACCCTACCTTAACAAGTAGCCGGCAATGAAACTATTGTTAATATATACTCCCTCGCTACCCCTATCTATTGAACTTTTCCCTCACAGCACCAACCACTCAAAAACTATCCCTAACTGCTTTCAACATTTCTGTCTTGATTCCATCAATCCCACCTGCTTTCATCCTTTCATTTTACCCACTGCCTCTCGCACCTCCCCCATGCTCACATCTGGCTCTTCCTCACTCCTTTCTGGCCAATGCATGAAATCACAACTTCTCTCTCTTCAACATTTAACAAAGGATAGTATCCTAACAAGTTTAACTACATCACCACCACAGGATAGTAACCTCACAGATTGAATTACATCACCAGTACAAGATAGTACCCTCACAAACTGAATTACATCACCAATACAGGATAGTATCTTCACAAAGTGAACTACATCATCACCACAGGATAGTACCCTCACAGAGTGAACTACATCACCACCAGAGGATAGTACCCCAGCACCAGAGGATAGTACTACCACTGGCTAATCTAAAACTCTTTATCCACAAGTTGTATCTGCAGGTAAGAGTCGATCTCCAGCTCAGTGGCAGAGGATAAAAGGGTTTCCTAAGTTATCACAACACAATATTCAAGGAAAAACCGGTGTTTTTCCTTTCATTTAATTCAGAATAACACTGATGTCATGGTGTCATAATATAAATAATTAAGAACACTGATGTCATGCTGCCCAAAGCAGCATTATTCAGGAGGAACAATGGTGTCATGCCATCAGAGCAGACATTATTCGGGAGGAACAATGACATCATGCTGTCAGAGCAGACATTATTCAGGAGGAAAAATGATGTCATGCTGTCAAGCAGACATTACTCTGGAGGAACAATGATGTCATGCTGTCAGAGCAGACATTATTCAGGAGGAGCAATGATGTCATGCTGTCAAAGCAGACAATATTCAGGAGGAACATGATGTCATGCTGTCAGAGCAGACTTTATTCTGGAGGAAGAATGATGTCATGCGTCAGAGCAGACATTATTCAGGAGGAACAATGATGTCATGCCATCAGAGTAGACATTATTCAGGAGGAACAACGATGTCATGCTGGCAGAGCAAAACATTATTCAGGAGGAACAATGTGTCATGCTGTCAGAGCAGACATTACTCTGGGGGAAACCAATGATGTCATGTCTGTCAGAGCAGACATTATTCAGGAGGAACAGTAATGTCAGCCATCAGAGCAGACATTACTCAGGAGGAACAATAAACATCATGTTGTCAGTGAAGACATTATTCAGGAGGAACAATGATGTCATGTTGTCAGAGCAGACATTATTCAGGAGGAACAATGATGTCATGTTGTCAGCAGACATTATTCAGGAGGAGCAATGATGTCATGTTGTCAGTGAAGACATTATTCAGGAGGAACAATGATCTGTTGTCAGAGCAGACATTATTCAGGAGGAACAATGATGTCATGTTGTCAGAGCAGACATTATTCAGGAGGAGAAATGATGTCATACTGTCCGAGCAGGCATTATTCAGGAGGTACAATGATGTCATACTATCAAGCAGACATTATTCAGGGGGAACAATGACATGCTGCCCAAAGCAGACATTATTCAGGAGGAACAATGATGTCATCCCCATCAAAGCAGAGATTATTCAGGGGGAACAATGATGTCATGCTGTCAGAGCAGACATTATTCAGGAGGAGCAATGATGTCATGCTGTCAAAGCAGACAATATTCAGGAGGAACAATGATGTAATGCTGTCAGAGCAGACATTATTCTGGAGGAACAATGATGTCATGCGTCAGAGCAGACATTATTCAGGAGGAACAATGATGTCATGCCATCAAGCAGACAATATTCGGGAGAACAATGATGTCATGTTGTCAGAGCAGAAAATTATTCGGGAAGAGCAATGATGTTATGCTGTCAAAGCAGATAATATTCGGGAGAAACACCTCATCTCTCTACATTTCAAGTATCAACAAGACCTGCTTACACGGTATTAAGATGGTTTGGGCATTTTAGAGAGGTTAGAACACGATAGGATGATCAAGGTATTATAGATCTGGTGTGGATGACACAAGGAGTTTTGTCCTCCCAAGGATGGCTGGAGGGAACGGGAGGTGAGGTAATGAAAGGGAGGGGGAGGTTTAAAAAGGTTCTGAGTGCTAGTGCCCTGACAAAACCCCTCCTCCAAAAGCATCTTTTTCTTTGCTGACCTTACCCCTGCATATTTCTGGAACTAACTTAATAGAAGTAAAATTGAATATTAATTTCTTCTAAGTTACGCTAACATAAAATTGCAGTGATCAAGGAGTTTAATGTCAATAACAAAAAACTTTTTTATTTCTGAGAAATGTGACAAATTTGCAATACTCTCAAATCAAAAACAAAATTATTTTATGAATCTCTGCGTTAATAGAAGTTAAATTACAATCATGTTTAAAGAAATAACAAACAAAAGTGAAACCAAGATGATGATATACCAGCTAATTATCTTATATTCTAAAGAAAGATGAGTATATTAAACTAAAGTGGTATAAGTCCCGGCTGAATGAGGCAATAATCTTTCGTCATCAAGCAACAGAGAAAATTATGTGAGCTTCAGTTCAACAGCTGCAAAAATGTAAAATGATTGGGTGGTTTAGAAAAACACAAGCAAAAACTAGGACATATTTTTTAGAAAATGTTTTTGGGCCTGGGACCTTGATCACTTTCTAACATACAGAGGTTGAAAGACAGTATATAAATATGTGGAGAGTGAGGTGTGAGTGACGCATGGTGACCTGAAGGATGTCATATTTTGATGAGGACGGGTAGCCGATGAGATCATGTGACTCCTGTGTTGCTGAGTAGGGGGCTGTGCCTGGTTGAGTATCAAGTAAGCTAATGTTTTAGAAATTTTCTGTTTCCCTTGTTATGCTCTATTGTGTCAGTGACAGTGATTAGCAAGGCTTCTAGACACCACGCGTCTAAGGTCTTGTTTGGTGAGAATGAGTTCTGCCTCATCCCAGTTCATCAAATGCCTCATGGAGTCTCTGTGGAGGACACAGGCATACCTTAACCATCATTACTGGTTGTCCCATGCTCATTCGATGCCTAACAGCATTTTAATGCCAGTAATGGAGACGACTTAAGGTACACCTGTTTTCCTCCACCAAAGACTCCACGGGGCATTTGATGAACTGGGTGAGGCAGAACTCATTCTTACCAAACAACACCTTAGACGCCGATGGGTCTAGAAGCTTCACTAATCGCTGTCACTGACACAACAGAACAAAACACTGGGAAACCACAAAATTTCTAAAACATTAGCATACTGATACTCAACAGGCACAGCACCACCTACTCAGCAACACAGGATCACATGATCTCAAACACTACCCCTCCTCATCCCAAAATGGCATTATTCAGGTCACCATGCATTACTCACACCTCATTTTCCACCTATATATACTGTCTTTCAACCTCCATATGTTAGAAGTGATCAAAAAAAACACACTGGCCGTCTCCACTGAGGCAGGGTGACCTGGAGTTTACCTGGAGAGAGTTTCGGGGGTCAACGCCCCAGCGGCCCGGTCTGTGACCAGGCCTAATGGTGGATCAGCCCCTGATCAACCAGGCTGTTGCTGCTGGCTGCACGCAAACCAACGTACGAGCCACAGCCCGGCTGATCAGGAACTGACTTTAGGTGCTTGTCCAGTGCCAGCTTGAAGACTGCCAGGGGTCTGTTGGTAATCCCCCTTATGTGTGCTGGGAGGCAGTTGAACAGTCTCGGGCCCCTGACACTTATTGTATGGTCTCTTAACGTGCTAGTGACACCCCTGCTTTTCATTGGGGGGATGGTGCATCGTCTGCAAATCTTTTGCTTTGTGTGAGTGATTTCGGTGCAAGTTCGGTATAGTCCCTAGGATTTTCCAGGTGTATACAGTATCTCCCCTCCTGGTTCCAGGGAATACAGGTTTAGAACCTCCAGTAATTTGGGGGTGTTTTATCTCCTTATGCGCGCCGTGAAAGTTTTCTGTCATTTTCTAGGCGGCAATTTCACCTGCCTTTTAAAGGTGCTGTTAGAGTGCAAGCAATATTCCGCCTAGATAGACAAGTGACCTGAAGAGTGTCATCATGGGCTTGGCCTCCCTAGTTTTGAAGGTTCTCATTATCCATCCTGTCATTTTTCTAGCAGATGCAATTGTTTCATGTTATGGTCCTTGAAGGTGAGACCTCCGACATAATCACTCCCAGGTCTTTGACGTTGGTTTTTTTCCTCTATTTTGTGGCCAGAATTTGTTTTGTACTCTGATGAAGATTTAATTTCCTCAGTTTACCATATCTGAGTAATTGAAATTTCTCATCGTGAACTTCATATTGTTTTCCGCAGCCCACTGAAAGATTTGGTTGATGTCCCCCCTGGAGCCTTTTCAGTGTCTGCAATGGGAAAACACTGTCATGCAGATTCGGGTGTCATCTGCAAAGGAAGACACGGTGCTGTGGCTGACATCCTTGTCCCATGTCGGATATGAGGATGAGGAACATGATGGGAGCTAGTACTGTGCCTTGTGGAAAAGAGCTTTTCACCGTAGCGCCTCGGGTTTACTCTGTTGATGACTACTCTCTGGTTCTGTTAGTGAGGAAATTATAGACCATCGACCGACTTTTCCTGTTATTCCCTTTAGCACGCATTTGTGCGCTATTACGCCATGGTCACACTTGTCGAAGGCTTTTTCAAAGTCTGTATATATTACATCTGCATTCTTTTTGTCTTCTAGTGCATTTAGGACCTTGTCGTAGTGATCCAATAGTTGAGACAGACAGGAGCGACCTGTTCTAAACCCATGTTGCCCTGGGTTGTGTAACTGATGGGTTTCTAGATGGGTGGTGATCTTGCTTCTTAGGACCCTTTCAAAGATTTTTATGATATGGGATGTTAGTGCTATTGGTCTGTAGTTCTTTGCTGTTGCTTTACTGCCCCCTTTGTGGAGTGGGGCTATGTCTGTTGTTTTTAGTAAATGAGGGACGACCCCCGTGTCCATGCTCCCTCTCCATAGGATGGAAAAGGCTCGTGATAGGGGCTTCTTGCAGTTCTTGATGAACACAGAGTTCCATGAGTCTGGCCCTGGGGCAGAGTGCATGGGCATGTCATTTATCGCCTGTTCGAAGTCATTTGGCGTCAGGATAACATTGGATAGGCTTGTGTTAATCAAATTTTGAGGCTCTCTCATAAAAAATTCATTTTGATCTTCGACTCTCAGTCTGGTTAGCGGCTTGCTAAAAACTGAGTCATATTGGGACTTGAGTAGCTCACTCATTTCCTTGCTGTCATCTCTGTAGGACCCATCTTGTTTAAGTAGGGGCCCAATACTGGACGTTGTTCTCGATTTTGATTTGGCATAGGAGAAGAAATACTTTGGGTTTCTTTCGATTTCATTTATGGCTTTTAGTTCTTCCCGCGATTCCTGACTCCTAAAGGATTCTTTTAGCTTAAGTTCAATGCTTGCTATTTCTCTGACCAGTGTCTCCCTACGCATTTCAGATATATTGACCTCTTTTAGCCGCTCTGTTATTCTTTTCCATCGCCTGTAAAGGGAGCGCCTGTCTCTTTCTATTTTACATCTACTCCTCCTTTTTCTTAGAGGAATAAGCCTTGTGCATACATTGAGTGCCACCGAGTTAATCTGTTCTAGGCATAAGTTGGGGTCTGTGTTGCTTAGTGTATCTTCCCAGCTTATATCGGTTAGGACTTGGTTTACTTGGTCCCACTTTATGTTTTTGTTATTGAAGTTGAATTTGGTGAATGCTCCCTCGTGACTAGTCTCATTTTGTCGGTCTGGGGCTCCACGCATACATGTCTGAACCTCAATTATGTTGTGATCTGAGTATATTGTTTTTGATATGGTGACATTTCTTATCAGATCATCATTGTTAGTGAAGATGAGGTCTAGTGTATTCTCCAGTCTAGTAGGCTCTATTATTTGCTGGTTTAAATTGAATTTTGTGCAGAGATTTAAAAGCTCGTGTGAGTGTGAGTTTTCATCAGAGCTGCCTCCTGGTGTTATTACTGCAACAATATTATTTGCTATATTCCTCCATTTTAGGTGCCTTAAGTTGAAATCCCCCAGGAGCAAGATGTTGGGTGCAGGAGCTGGAAGATTTTCCAGACAGTGGTCAATTTTTAACAGCTGTTCCTGGAATTGCTGGGATGTTGCATCCGGAGGCTTGTAGACTACCACAATGACTAGGTTTTGGTTCTCGACCTTTACTGCTAAAACTTCCACTACATCATTTGAGGCATTAAGCAGTTCTGTGCAAACAAGTGACTCTGCAATGTACAGGCCAACCCCCCCTTTTGCCTGTTCACTCTGTCACATCTGTATAGGTTGTAACCTGGGATCCATATTTCGTTGTCCAAGTGATCCTTTATGTGGGTCTCAGTGAAAGCCGCGAACATTGCCTTTGCCTCTGCAAGCAGCCACGGATGAAAGGTATTTTGTTGTTTGTTGCTGGCTTTAGACCCTGTATATTTGCAAAGAAGAATGTTATCGGACTGGTGGTATTGTTGGTACTGGGGGGGATTTTTTTTCCGGCATTAGTATCTGTATCTGTTGGTTTGGAGTGGAGGCCATCGACTGTGGTTCCACTCCAGGAATGACTGGATTTGGTGTACGATTTCTGCCATTTCCTGCCAGTTTTTTTTTCCTTCCTGGCACTAAAAAACCTCTCCCTCTTGAGTGGCTGTGGCTACCCAGGTTTTCCCATGGCCTGGATGTTTTGTATCTTTTTGTCCCCTTTAGATGGTATGCCTGGCAATTTAAGTTACAGCACAGTCTTTCCTGTACTGAAGAGGTACACATTTCAGGGTGAAAAAGCTTACAGGAAGGGAGTTTGCAAGGTCCCAGGATCGAAACATTTCCTAATAAATATGTCCTAGTGTTTGCTTATGGGTTTTTCTAAACCAACCTGTCAGTGTTTATTACCAAGGTTTATACCAAGTGACTAGGTAAATACTGACTAGGTACAACAGTGACACTCAACATTGACCCAGCCAACAGGGACACACTCAACACTGACCTGGCCAACAGGGGCACACTCAACACTGACCCAGCCAACAGGGAGGCACACTCAACACTGTCATGCATAAACAAAAAAAAAATTTTAGAAAAAAAAAAAAGAAGTGATTACTCAACACCGACCCGGCCAACAGGGACACATTCAACATTAACAAGGCCAGAAGTGACACTCATCACGGACCTGGCCAACAAGGACACACTCAACATTGACCAGGACAACAGGGACACATTCAACATTGACCAGGACAACAGGGTCATACTCAACATTGACTGGGACAAGGACACACCCAACAGGCACACACTCAATAGGGACACACTCAACAGGGACACACTCAGCAATGACCAGGTCAACAAGGACACACTCAACAGGGAAGCTCTGAACATTTACCCAGTTAACATACACTGAATATTAACCAGGCTAACACACACTGAAAATTAACCAGGCCATCAGACACACCCTGAACATTAACTAGGCCATCAGACACACACACTGAACATTTAACGAGGCCATCAACACACTGAACATTAACCAGGCCATCAGACACAAAATGAACATTGACCAGGCCATCAGAACAATAATGGTATATACTACTAATAAACTGAAGAATAAAACATGTACATCTTAGTATCTTTATTCTGAAGATGTTATGAGAACCAGTGGCTTTATCATTAAATGCAAAGGTTATTTGAAGACAATTAAATTGAAGACAGTAAAGAAACAAGGTAATCAGTCCTCAGACTAGATGGTGTGCACCACTATAGTCATCAGTACTAAGGCAGTGAGCACCATCTAGACTGAGGGACTGATTACCTCATCTTCTACTGTCTTCAGTTTCAACACCTGAAATAATAAAGCCATGTACGGTTGGCAAACATTTTCAGAATCAGACAGCCAGGTTGGTGCACCTGTGTCCTTACCAGTGATAAGCCCCCCCCCCCCCCCCTTATTTTGGACACAGCACTCTGAAACGTGAACATAAATTACCAGTACAAACAAAACACTATAAAAATATATATGCATACTGAAAGACAGAACACCAATATCATATCTATGCAACAACTAAACAACTGACACAGACACTCTGAACGTGAACATAAATACAGGTACAAGACAAAACCACTATAAAATATATTATGCACTGAAGACTGAACACCAATATCATATCTATGCAACAACTAAACAATGTCCAACTTAAAAGTCTACGTAGTGTAGTGTATGTTTTGCTCCATTATTGTTCAAATTTCCATTGTACCATCTCTTAGTATTTAAATAATCAACTACCTCATTTTTAGTTTTAAACTATAAGCAAAATCCACCTTATGTGATTTTCTTATTTACTATTGTTCGCTTGAACATTAGCTGAATTGATACTTTCTCTGTCCATATTACTACCTCATATTTTTTTTAAATACTACAATTGATTTACTTACTAAAATTAAAAATATCATTTTTACTAAAAATTCAATTTACTCTTAACAATTTTGACATTTAATAACCATTACATGACTAATTACCTTTACCTGTGTTAATACCACATTTACTACCCTTAGATTTACTCTTAATTACCTGTACTGCCATATACCTCAAGTATAACTACCAGTGCAATATTGAATAAATAACCATTACTATTTCACTTTTCTGTAATCATTATTACTACTAAAATTTTATTAAACACCATATTTACTACCAGTCAAGTTTACTTTGTACATTAAACCATTATTTTTATACTTCCATAACATTTTGTTGCCAAATTTTCAAGTTTTTATATCAACCCCAACCTTGTATTATCCTTTGTACCTGTGTACCTGGGTACCTGTCTAACCATCTTACTATCATAATTATAACCAAGACATTACCCATTGTGATTTTTACTATTATTCTTTTGTACGTTTAATGTGAATTTTTATTTTGTCAATTAAAACATAGTTATAACCTTGATCTTGTCAACAACCATACCAGACCTCTAGTGCAATAGCAAGTACCATTTCCAAATGGTATTTTTATATTATAATTTATATTATAATTCCTACCACTTCATTTAACTTTGCTTACCAATACTTAATTTTAGTCCCTTTATAATTTTCTCCTTTATTTTACTTTATATAACGACCTAGTTTATATTCCACAACTGTTAAGATAATCAAGGTGCATTCTCAGGTGCTAAAGAAGAATAAGCTCACAATTCTTGCCATTATATTCCAAAGCACATTATTCACAACCTATATTATCCCTTTTTCATTATAAATTTTTAAACTATAATTATAACTTTAAAAAATTACCTTATAGTACTACCTACTATCATTTTCCCCAAGCACTTATTATATATCATCACTTTTATTTTGTATTAGTCCCTTAGCTCATATTTACATTTTTAAATAATTCAGGTGCTATTTTTTTAGCTTAAGACTATCTACTTTGTTTTAATTACTTTAATTCTAACTATAGATTCACTACAAATCTTTATGATTACAAGCATTGATCCTGATACCAACCTCTTATTAATGACTTAAATGAATCAAACAGATACTGTTAAATTACTACACTGCAGAACAATCAAAGGCCACTCTCAGTGCCACAACAACATAACTATCTTTAAACTACAATATCAGATCAATAAGCAAGCAAACGATGAACTCATAGCAATACTAATTCCTTACTGCCATATGTCCATCATTACATCTAACTGAAACCCTGCTAAAGCCTGATAGTACAGATGTCATGCCATTCCTGGTACAACAGGCCATACACAACTGTAAGGCCAGACCAACAAGGGGTGGCCACATCCAGAATACTACTCAGACCACTAGAAGTTATCACTAATACTTGCACAAGGGATGAACAGGGAATATAAAATAGCTAAATTTCAAAACCAAATACCTACAAAAACCTCTCACATTGATAAACATCTACAGAGTTCCACAGTCAAACATTAGCCAATTTAGTCAAAGATCTAAGAAGTATGATAACTGAAGCACACAATGAACAAAGATCACTTACTACTCTCAGGTGACTTCAATATAAAACTCCTGTCAAGACCAGGACCCACACGTTACCTGAATTCACAAACACAATGAGAACTGTATGTTACTACCAAAAGTAACAAAAACCTACAAGATTACAGAGACTATGTTTTCCTACTTGACCACATCTGACCACACCTATTCCCTTTAAATTCAGCATAATTACAGATAATACCACAGACCACTACCCTACTTTCCTCATAACAACTCTTGGTAAACTACCCCAAGTCACTACAAAAGTCCCTTCAGACTTCACAATGAGGCAGCCATTAATAACTTCACAACAGCAGTAGCAAACATTGATTGGCACACTGAGCTAGAAATCTATACAGATATTGACGAATGTATTAATAATTTTCTAAAAAAAGACCCAATACCTCTATAACAAGCACTGCCATAAAAAAACTAAACAGATGACAGCTAAGAGACTGAACAGTCCCTGGCTAACACCCAGCATTCTCAAATTCATAAATACAAAACACCAATATGAAAAACAGTACAGAATGGGTCACATAACCAGAGACCAAACAAAACGTTACTCGTCAATCCTAACCAGCCTGATAAGAAGGGCAAAAAAATTGTATTATGAGAACAGATTATCCAACTTACGAGGTGATATAAAAAAGACATGGAAAACCCTATCAGAAATTCTGGGAACAAAAAAGATATCACGAAATAGCGAAATAAAATTAGCAAAATCAGATGAACCCCAACTCCCACCAACAGAAACAGCAAACAGACTCAATGATTTCTTCTCCACTATAGGACAAAACCTTGCCAATAAAATCCCAAGCTCAGATACCCCACCAAATGACTACCTCACCGGCAACTACCCGAACACACTGTTCCTAGCTCCGACTAACCCTTACGAAGTCTCCCTTATTATCAACTCACTAAAAAAACAAGGCAGGAGATTTAAATACCTTACCACCCTTTATATACAAAAAACTGTCACAAGTGCTATCACCAATCATTGCAACACTCTTTAACAAATCCATAGAATCCTCCACCTTCCCTACAGTACTCAAAATAGCAAGGGTCACCCCGATCCACAAAGGAGGAGACCAAACAGAGTTGAATAACTATAGGCCAATATCCAACTTACACCCTCTCTCAAAAATCTTCGAAAAATTAATTCATAAACGAATCTACTCAACCCCTGCCAATTTGGATTCAGGCCTAATAAAAATACTAATGATGCTATTATACACATGCTAGAACATATATAGACTGCAATAGAGAAAAAAGAAGTCCCACTGGGGATCTTCATTGACTTACGTAAAGCTTTTGATACAGTTGACCATGACTTGCTCCACGTAAAATTGTCACACTATGGTATAAGAGGGCACTCCCTCAACTACCTCAAGTCATACCTCAGCAACAGAAGCCAATATGTGTACGCAAATGGGGCAAACTCTTCTGCGCAACCAATTACAGTTGGTGTCCCACAGGGAAGTGTCCTTGGCCCTCTTCTCTTTCTCCTATACATAAATGACCTTCCAAATGCTTCGCAATTACTCAAACTCACACTATTTGCAGATGACACTACGTACGTCTTCTCTCACCCGAGCCCAGTCACGCTAGCCAATACTGTAAATACCGAATTACAGAAAATATCTACCTGGATGAGGACTAACAAACTTACACTAAACATTGACAAAACCTACTTCATTCAGTTTGGTAACAGAGCTACAGATGTCCCTCTTAACATAATGATAAACGGATCACCTATCACAAAGCTAACAGAGGGAAAATTCTTAGGAATCCACCTCGATAATAGACCAATTTCATACACAAAACAACA
>NW_026480566.1:0-42964 GCF_026875155.1 Cherax quadricarinatus
CCGGTTATTCCCCGTAACTAGAAATTTTTCCTTTAAATCAATATCATTCTTTCCCCATTTTGAGAGGTAAATGGGCCACAATCATGGGCCCCCTGCTGCTTTTATCAATGACCTCATGTTTATTTTACTATATTTTGCACAAATCAGTGATATTAATCCTTCCAATGTTTAAAATCTTTTGACTAACAAGTCCGTCGTATTCGGGCGGTTAAGCCCTTGGCTGCCTTTAGGCGAAACTGTTTTTTTTTCCCCTGGATCTGCACAGACTTGGGAAAAAATCATCTACCCTTTTCCTGACCACAGTGAATCTGGCTGGTTTATATTATTTCCCAGAATTTTGGGAAAAAAAACAGCTGTATTAATGTACTTTGGAGGGGGGGTTGTTTATTAGTTTCTGAACACTGTTCTTTTGAACTTCTCGGCTGAGGGGTTGAGGGGAGTAGACGTGTGCGGGGATCTGGCCCTACTAATTCGCGGGTCCCCCATTTCTCCCTACTGAAAGCATCTTTTAAAACCCTCTGTTGGAAGCCCGTTTCAGTTTGGGGGAGAATTTATGGCGGCTGTGACTAAGGATAAAAACCTAGTGAAACATGGAAATAGTTTTCCTTTTTTTGCAAAGGCCCTCACAGGCCTCGCTTCCCCTCTCCCTTATTTGACCTCAGGTGAAGGCTTACTCAGCTTGTAATAATTTCAGAAAGTATTACCAAAGTGGCCCTCAGAAAATTAATGAATAGAAAACGAAATAATAATTAACAAATATAAACCTTGATTATTTAAAAACAAACATAAAACAATAAAAAATAAGGTACACCTATTTGAAAGAAAAATGAAAAATAAAATAAATTTAAAAAATAACTTTTGAACTCAACGCAAGTATATTTGGGGTGTTGATTTTGGGTGACATTCGTGTTGCTGAAATTTGCCATTGCTGTGTGGGGGGGGGGACCGCGGGTGTTGGTGACCACCCCCGGGCTAGTTTTTCACAAGTATCGCCGTGAGTATTCTATCCCGATGAAGGAAAAGCAGGTTCTTTACCGTGCAATGAGTGGGGGACGTCTGCAATTTCATCAGGGCCAGGAATTAAATCCAAAAGGGGACGTCTCCAGGACTTAGCCCGTCTCCATCATTTTTTTGCTCGTTGATTGGCAGGGACCCCCTGTCATCCAAGTGGAAAGATAGACAGGTTCCCCCTGCTTAAGAAATCACTCTCTAGATAAGACAAACAAAAAAAGATTGGTGATTATTACAACAGTAAACCCTAGGAAAAGACTGAAAGGACTAAGTTTATTTTGGGTCAAAAGTGAACTTTCAACCAATAAAACCCTAGAATACAAGGGAGGCATGTACTTACAGTAGTGGCTGGAGCTGTGAGTTATGATTACGTTTGGACCAGAGCCCCAACGTACCTTCGGGGGGGGGAAAAAAGGAGGGGAAGGGATGTGGGGGCTAGATGACCCTACCTTAAAAACACCGGGAATCAAAAATATCACTTTAGGGGGGGGGGAAAAAAGGCGGGGGTATGGGGGGTTGGGCTTTTCCCTACCTTAACAAAAAAGGAAAATAACGGACTCCGTAAACCCCTGGGAAAACCTTACCTTTTACATTCTCCTTTAAAAATGACACCCTGACCCGTACTGAACTCTACAAAAGCCCCGGTGCTGGAACAGCAAATTCATGTAAACACCGCTTTACTTCACACCACCAAGTTCTTAGGTTATCAGCCCCTTCTTTCACCCTTTAGCAAAAAGGGGTAATTTAACACCTATCTAGAAGCAGCTTCAAAAAATTAAAAAATGGCTCCATTGCTAACCTGCCTCCTCATTACTCCTTAAATGCCCTAGTGTTTTACCCTCTGATGTGCCGCCTGCTGTCAGCTACTCAAGATTTAAACTTCAATTCCACAAAATTCAATGCAAAATCCTGCTATTCCTGTTCTCAAAATCGCCCCCCCGATCGCCTTAGGCTGGGGTTTAAACCCGGCTCATTTCTCTTTCTAAAACACTCCTCCCAGGCATTTTATTGCCGTCTTCCCCCCCCCCCCATTGGGATTTACCTAAACTTGTTTGCTTTGCTTTGTACTTCAATCCATATTGTTTCAGACTATGGAACAATGTTTCCCCAGACTGAGGGGACCCCCTCAAAATTTAAAGGGTGATGGCTGATTATATCGTCTTCAAGTCTCTTCTGCTTCTATCAACTTTTCTGTACTCGACTGAAACGTTTCAAAATAAAGATACCTATCTGTTGCATGTGTCTTACCTAACAATCTGTCGGTATTTTATACCATTTTAATGTTGGTTCCCTTAAAAGTTTCTAGGTATATCAAAGGTTTGTGGTCCGTTTCTAAAATGAATTCTTTTCCCAGCAAATAAAATTTAAGTTTGGAGATACCCCACACAAGGGCCAAACATTCCTTTTCTATGGTGGAGTATCTCGTTTCTGCGGGAAGGAGTTTCCGGCATAGGAAGCATACAGGGAAGGGAGTACCATCATGGTATTGTAGTAACACTGCACCTAAGCCAGTATTGGAGGCATCAGTTCTTAAACAAAATGTTTTATTAATATCTGGAATCTTAAGTATAGGGTCTTTCGAAAAGATACTTTTAATCTCATTAAACTTTTCCCAAGCTACGTCGGAAATTTTTTAAGAGGTTCCTTCACAACTTTTTAAGGAAAGTCGGATAAGATCCCTGTAAGATCAGTAAGGTTCGGGAATAAAACAGTGCAAAAAAAAAATTTCAGAACCAAGAAAGCTACGCATGAGCTTCTTGGTTTTGGGGAATTAAATTCTAGTAAAGCTTTGATCTTACTGGGGAGAGGCTGCAGAGAGTTATTAGAAAGTATCAGTCCAAGAAAATCTAATCTTGTTATACCAAGGAAGCATTTCTTCGGCTTGGCAGTGGGGCCATGTGAGCGTAACCTACGAAAAAACTGATGTTAATGTTTGGATATGTTCGTACCACGTGGATGTCATTACGTAATTTTATCAAAATAACTGAAACGTTTGGCATATTACCCAAGACCTTTTCTCAGTCTCACGTTAGGTAGCACAGGCAGTTACCAAAACCGAAGGGCATAGTTCTATATTGCATCAGTCCTTGGTGTGTAGGAAAAGGGGTTTTGTACTGCTTAGAAGAAGGATCTAACATTGCTTGATGATATGCCTGTGCAATATCAATCTCTGAAAAAGAAGGAAGCGTCATAAAATTTGTGTAGATCGCTATCTATTAAGGGCATAGGCTCAGCATCCCCCGAGTTATAGCATTAAGGCCTCTGAAGTAAATAGCAAGTCTATAGGGAATTATCCTCCTTCTTAACCATGACTATGGTGAACAATATGAAGATACTGAAGGTTCATAATCTTTAGTTTTAATAATTTGTCTACCTCTCGGCCCAAATGCATCCCTAAGGTGAACTGGAACTGGGTATAATTTTCGTTTGATGGGAAATTGTCCGTCACTAAGTCAATCTTATGGCTACCGTGGAGGTAACACCTGGAATATCAGTAAAGAAGTTTTGAAAAGTTATTCACACATTGAAGTAGTTATGTCTCTTATGGTCATCCAAAGATTCATTAATATTAATGTTGGTTGCGTCCGAGTGGTAAAAAAGTCACCAAGTCATGTAGTTCTTCATCATAGTCTGAGTTAGGGGTTGTCAATTATGCACACCTTACATTCTTCAGTTGTCTTATCAAGTTTCGTGAGGAAAATAAGTCAAAGTTATTAAGGCAGTTAACCGAATTTCTTCGGTAATTTTTCCCTTAAGGATTTGATATGATAAAGCTTAGGTTTTCCCCTTGACTTCTATGAGGTAGTCAACTTTCCCACAATTTTTAACACTTTATATGGCCCTTTTCCATGCTACTAATAATTTATTTGACTTGATAGGCAAAAGTACAAGAACTTCATCACCTACGTTAAAACTTCTCCTCTGCCCTTTTGGGAGTCAAATAGGTTTTTTTACTGGTCCATTGACAAGCTTAGGTTTTTCAAAAACTATGTCAGAGGTCTCCTCAAGTTTAGATCTAAGGTCAAGGGAGAAACTGGAAAAGAAGACTGAACTCAGCACTCATCTCCTCATTAGTCCATAAGTCATGAAGATGGAGAATGGGCCTCTGGCCTGTCTACCATAGAGAAGTTCAAAAGGTGAAAACCCCAAAGAGTCACTGGGACTTCCCTCTGGCAAAAAAAGCAAGGGTAGGTAACGATGCCACTCCTTAGGTTTAGGGAGCAAAGTTTCCTTAAAATGGACTCGAGAATCGAATGCTGGTGCTCAATCCTCCCATTACAGTGGGATGTTTAGGGTGTGGGTGAAGGAGGCTTCACTCCCAGAAGTTGGTATAGATGTTGCATTAAGTCAGTGTGAATTGTGTCCCACGGTCAGACAAAAATTTCTCTAGGGATGCCCACTCTGGAGAAGATGGAACAAAAGGGCTTCAGCCACCTCTGTAGTAGTTAGGGTCTTTAAGGGGGTAGGCTTCAGGGAAACTCGAAGCTTAATCAACTAATGTTAATATATATCATGTCCCCCAGATGAAAGTGGAGATAAAGGACCAACGATGTAAATAGCAAATAGCCTGGTACCTGGGGGGAGGATGACAGTTGGCAAATTTTAACCCCGATCTACAATAGGTAGTGATATCTGAGGACATTTTTGGCCAAAAATAGGGTTTCCCTAATTTTATTTAAGGTTTTTACGATGCGAGAATGTCCGGCCACTGGCAGGTCAGGGAGCCATTTTAAGAACAGACTCTCTGCATTGACTTGGAACAACTAAGATGGAATAGTCTATCTCATCTAAATTTAATTTTGAATACTGACTTGTACAAGATATCTTTTATATATTCAAATTTATATGAAAAAAGTTTTTCCTTTGGTAATTTGAATATGTTTAGCGGCATTTTTGGCAATTCTGAAAGAGAAGGGAAATTTTACGTTGTAAATTGACAAAGGAGTCCTTCGATATATCTAAAGGCTTTAAAGTCAGGGAAAATCAAAGGAAGGGACGTAGGAGGGAAAACTGGGCTTTGGTTGATTCCTAGTCAAGACATTTATGGTATCGGAGGGTGATATCTTCACTTTCATCTAACAAGTAAACCCGGTTTGATCCTACTACCTCGCTTTCGAGAGTATCATCACTGGTTTTTAATCCCACAAAGAATCTCACGAGACATTGTCTCCATCTGAACTTTCGAGGGGCTTCTCTGACTCTACAGGAAGAGGAAAGTAAAAAAAACTTATGTCCACTTTTTGGTGATGAAAGGTCAACCCCAGAAGGAAGAATGGCACCTTTTACATTACCTATTAGTACGGAGCAAGAAGTGATGGGAGCTAGTACGGCTTCAGACCAACCTGTGAACCATTAGACCTAATGTAACAAAGATGGTAGGAAAAGTGTCGTACGGCCCAAAGTAGTCTGAAAGTATAGCAGAGGAATGAGTTTCTTTAAGGTTAGGGAAAAGCTTTTTCAGAAATGACTATACATGTGCATCCCGTGTCTCGTTAAAATGGTAGATACCTTTAAATCCATTAATGTTCCTGAACAGAAGGGTGCTTGGTCATTACAGTCTTTAAAACATCTTCCAACTTTTTGGACCTTCTTAGAAGGACAATCAGGACATTTATGTCCCTTACACCCCACAAATGACAAAAAGGAATAAAAGAAGTCATTTTACTTTCCACTAGAGGGTTGATTTCTTAAAAGTTGATGAAAACCCTTGCCCTTAGGGTTCGATCCCTTTAGGTCTTTTATAGGAATTGTGAGCCTCAGCATACAGGTCAGCAGCCTCCCGCAAGTTCCTCAGCTTTAATCAGGTTACGTTCTCTAATGAATGTTTGTATCTGGTGAGGAAGAGCTGTCAGGAACTGGTCAGCAACCATGAAGTCTCAAGAGATTCATAACTATGATCAATTCCTGAACTCTCTATCCAAAAGTCGAACAAACGAAAAAAGTGTTACCTGTAACTGCTGAAAGTTCTGGCCCAGCTGGTAAGGTGGCATACCTGAAATCTTTCCTGTAAGAATTTGTGGTTTTTGGTATGCTTTAAGGATTGCCTTCTTCAGTAGGTTTAATTGCATATGATATCCTGTGACAAAAGTTTTCATAGATATTCAAAGCTTTTACCAGGAAAAAAAAAACATTCCTAACCTGGTAGCCCATGTGTCAGCAGGCCATTCACAGAGGGTAGCGGTATTTTCAAACCTGATAATGTATGAAGTTATGTCTTCCCCCTTGTGAGGGAGGTTAAATTAGGTGTTGGAATAGTGCAGTAGCTGCATGATGTTCAATTACTCCTTCCTCTAATTGTTGTTGTGTAAGAGTTAACTTTCTATTCTCTAATTCAACGAGAGATTTTTCGAGCTCGTGATCCTTTTCTCTCTCTATTAACTCAAATTCTCTAGCTTTTTCCTCACGTTCTCTAGCTTTTTCCTCACGTTCTCTAGCTTTTTCCTCAACTTCTCTATCTTTGCCCCTTTCCTCAATTTCTCTTAATTTAACTTGTTCTTTTACGTACTCTAGCTCTCTCTCACTATCAAGTCTTTTCACGCTCCTTTTTGTCTTCTCTTCTCTTTTAACTGTTTTCTTGGATTTCTCTCTTTAATTCTCTCTCTCTCCCTTTTCTTTCTCTTTCTCTTCTGGTCTTTCTTCTCTCTCAATTCTCTCTCTTTCAAGTCTTTCCTGGATCTTAGCACTAATGAAAGATTCTAAATTTTTCCCTGTTATTCCTAACTTACTTCCAGCATTCATCCAAAACTGGTATTCCTCCTTACTTGCAAGAATAACTTAAACTATCAGAGGAAATGAAACGGGTAATAAAGAAAACAGAGGGTTCAATTCCTGCTCTGCTCAAACTGTAAATAAACCAGAGGGCTCGATCTCTACTTCAATTAAATAATATGTTTTAATTAAAACGAAGGGTTCTTTGCCGGCTCCGAGTAAACAGCAAGTAGAATGGGGTCACTTGACCATCCAATCTTCTCACCAACAAATCAAGAGTGTCCTATGACAGTTCCCTTGATATAATAAAGAGCTCAATGAAACAAATTGTCACTGGAAAATCTCGGGTCCCTAGAGTCTAATCCTCCAAAGTGTTTCAAGCTCACAAGGTGGCAGAATTAAATATTATCCTGCCTGACTTGACTTACAATAAATTGAGACTATAACAATCACCAAATCTTTCAAATACCTGTACTGTAGTCCTACCATAGAGAATGATTACTCATGGCTGGTGGTAACCGTCTGTGGTATGCGGCGTTGAAGCTCCAATGGTAGATTCGAGATGGAGTTGAATCTTTATTCAGTAGATTCTGGCAAGGTCGCCACTTGTGAAGGCTTACTCAGCTCTGTAATAACTTCAGACAGTATTACCAAAGCTGGCTCCTCCTCAGGAAAATTAATGACTAGAAAACGAAATAATAATTAACAAAGATAAACACTTGATTATTTACTAAAGCAAACATAAAACAATATAAAATGACAGGTACATCCTATTTGAAAAAAAAATGAAAAATGAAATGAATAAAACAACATTTGAAACTCACGCTAATATATATATTGGGGTGTCTGGTGTTTGGTGACACTTCGTGTTTTCTGAAATCTTAGCCATTGCTGATGTGGGGGGGGGGGGGGGGGGTCACAGGTGTTGGTGACCACCACAGCTAGTTCTTCACAGGGGTTTTCACCCTGAGATTCTATCCCGATGGGCCCGGAAAGCAGGTTCTTTACTGCTGCAATGATGTGGGGTGGGCGTCCTGCAATTTCATACAGGTGCACAGGTAATTAAATCCAAAAAAGGGACGTCTGCAGGACGTTAGTGTCCGTCTCCATCAGTTGTTGCCCCAGCGCCGCGGTGTGCTTGGCGTCGTTGATTGGCAGAGAGGTGACCCTCTCTGTTCATCCCAAGGTGGAAAGATAGACAGGTTACACACACCCACTGCTTAAAGAGATCACGTCACTTGATAATTAACAATACCTAAAAGATTGATTATACAACAGGCAACCCTAAGCAAGACCTTGGGGGGGGGGGGGGGGGGGGGGGGGGGTAAGGGTACAAAGTTTTATTATGTCAAAAGTGAAAGCTATATCAAACCAAATAAATCCACTAGAATACAAGCAGGCATGTACTTAACAAGTAGTGCTGGGAGCTGTGAGTCTAGTGATTACAAGTTTGGGAAGAGCCGAGAGACACCCACACGTCCACCTTCAGAGTGTGGGGGAGAAGGAGGGAAAGGGATAGCGGGAACTAAGAACTGAACCCTACCTTAACAAGCATCCGGCAGTCAACTAATCACTTTCCTGAGGGGTGAAAAAAAAGGCAGGGAATAGCGATAGCCCTTATTGAACTTTAACCCTACCTTAACAAGTAGCTGGCCAAAGAAACTGTTGTTGCTATAATACTAACCTCCCTCGCTTACTACCTATCCTATTGAAACATTTCCCCCCACACTACGACAGCCTTGTCGCCGGCTCTATCAACATACAGTGTAGAGGCGAATTTTTGCCTTAGTCACTCTACTCAATGCCTCTCAAAATGTTCACTAACGCAGCTCATCGCTTTAATACCAACCTGCGGAATAATGACGAGTGTGCAGGTCCTACGTTGAGTTGGCAACACCAGGTGTCCACACACTGAAAAACATCGTCTTTTCACTCCAAGACAACTAACGTGTGCTAGAAGTTCTAGCACGTTTGAAGTAACTATTTGTACGAAATATTGTGCAAGGGTTGGGTAACTCTTGAGAAGTCTGCCGTCAGTCAGTGACCTTGAGGCGAGGCACTGCAATCACCGTGCCTGAGACTTTCGGCAGGCCCACATTGACTATGTGAAGAAAGGCGAATGTTGCGTGGCTCAGTTTACCCTTGCTGTTCCTCAACTTAATCCCAAACTCATTCCACCTTTAAACTCAGCTTTCACCTCTACATCAAGGTGGCATATGGTGTAGAGGTGTATTTTGCTGGCTTCCACTGGTACAGCCGGAATAACGTGAGTTTCCCCGCAGTGCTCAAATTGTTTATAAATAACTATTTTTGCGGTGAGTGGATTACACTTTACTTAAGACATTGTGCTAACCATCAGTACCTACGTAGGCTTAAATAAAATGAGTGAGGAATGTCTGGCCTGCCTGGTGAACTTGAAATGGCACTATAATCTACCCGCATGCCACTTACAACAACAACAAAAAAAAACGATAGCCAACTGTGGTGTCTAGTGAGGTGAATGTCCCCTTCCCTCGACTTATTCCTATTCACCACGGATGCCTTAAACCGACCATCCTCGTCGCCATTATCTACATAAGGATAAGGGCGAGTTTAGAGGCATGATCCAAGGCCCAACAAGTGCTCCAAGCCAGCCAGTGAAGGCCAATTGAAGGCCCAGTGAAGGCCAAGGCATTCTCTGAATCCCAGATTGCCTTTGTGAACGTTCTAAAACAGTGGTTCCTGGGCCGAATTCCTTTCGTTGTAGTGAGAACTAGTTCTTATGTAGTGAAAATTTTGTCTGTCCATTCCAAGACAACGTGTGCTAGGAATGTGTAAGTGCTGTTGGTTTTGGAGTAATTAACAAGTAACACAGGGTTGGTAACTCTTCGAGAACGAACTGTAGGGCGGCCCATTGAATGACATTGAAAAATCTGCACTTAGCGACCTGCCAGGCCACTACAACCCCCCATATATTGGCCTGTGTCAAGGCGAGGTGAATATCCCTTCTTGTCCCTTCTCCTTCCTCGATTTGGACTCCTGAAGCCATTCGCCTCTATTTACTTAAGGTCTAGAGGTGGTTTTTAATTTTTTTATTGTTTTGCCCAGACCACATAATACTTGAGGTGTGCCCAGTGTCCTCCTGTGCCGTAAGTTTTCCACTCATCTTACGAATGAGTCTCCCTGTGTGCCTACCTGCCTTGCTACAAGGCAAATATCCAGGTGGTGACATGGGCTTAGCAAGCACAGTCAAGCAAGCTTGAAAGCAGCACTAAAACTAGCCAGAACAGCTAAGAGGCAGCCTGCAGTTAATAGCTGTCCTAAGGCCCAAGCATGTCCTATGTATACGTTCTATAGAAATCTAAAAAACAAAACAAGTGCTGCTGGCATACCATGTTTCTCTAGTGCTTAAGATCGCGCAATTTAACGGAGCATTGCAGGTACTGGAACATTTTAAGGTGGGACCCTGCCAGAGGTTTCACTAGATTATAAACATAGTAAGTTTGTTGGTGATTTTGGCTTGTACACAGTGAACATGTTTCACATCTGTCATACTTGTGCTAAAGTGTTAGAGTGCTCTCTTTCCACCCAACAGTTAATTGTCATTTGTAAGACAGTATTAAAGACTTTTTAAAAAAAGGCCAAGAGTGTAACTTTCCCAGTGTAGCGACTCCTTTACATGTGATAAATCAGTGTAATAACATGCCTCTGCTCAAGTGTAAATGACACTATTTAAAATACGGTTACATAATTAAGTTGCTTGTCCTAGTGTCATTGGCTGTGTTTTCTAATATATTTTTCTCGTTCAGAACTTAAACTTACTGCTAAATTCCCAGATTTATTTCAAATTGCGTGTTCATTTTTCTGTGGTGTGAGTGTGTAACTTATGCTATGTATTTTTTACTGTGACAAGCTTACTACCCTGCATAATGTTTCAGTTTCACATGAATACATTTCTCTACTTGATTATTCGGTTACCTTTCAACTGTGTTAAGCAAGAGTCACCTGTTAACATCTATGTTCCTTGCCATCTCCATCTAGTGGGTCTTAAGCGCCTAGTAAAATTTGTTAATAGTAACAATTTGCAAATCATTATTACTACTTCTAGTATAACATTGTGGTAAATTGTTTTAGGAGAGGGAACTATTGAATGCAACTGGATTGTAGTGTTTAAACCTTCCTGATAGCAACCAATTCAATGACTGCAGAAGAACAATCAAGCACAGACGCACTGACACATAATAAAAACACAAATAAAACGCTGGTACCTCTCCAGAGAGCAGGGACCTAAGTGTGTGAACCTTGAAAGTTGGATGTGTTATAATTATAACGACCACGGGTGTACCAACTCTCACTCTATATTACATCAACAAAAGTGTATTCTAAGTGAAATAAAGTGTACACTTGGTGTACAATGGTAACACACCCCCCATTGTCACACCAATTAGTTAGTCAACAGCCGTGTGTAAGTGAGATTGTCTAGGTTTCAGGTTCGTCTATCATAAACAGTCTGCACACTTATGCTTGCATACATGTATAACATAGTAAAAACGTGTGAGTATACCCAGGATGGACCAAGGAAGTCAACGCAAGTGATTTATCCCATGTCATTGTAACAATTACCCTAGTTTTTTTTTTTGTTTTTTTTTCGTTTTTTTTTTTTTTTTTTTTAGTAATACTGTTCACCTAAAATCTATGGTTAGGGTAAAGGTTGACCTTCAAGCATTCATTGTGATGTCTGCTAATATTGTATTTTCAGTGAGGACATTAGGTGGCAGTAGCCAGAACTAACTCAACATAGCAGAATAAAGTTTATCATTGAATTTGAACCTCCCATTGATTAATATGTGATGTATGTCAGAATTCCTCTAATTTTATGCTCAATATAACTACTCTCTCTCATCTCTCATACTCCTTCTCTCCGCTCATAACCTCCAACAGATGCTCAGCTTCTCTAGTTTCTCTCATCATCCTTCCACGTTAACATCCTCCACTCCATTCTCCATTATACTCCTCATCTCCCCATTTCACTCCTTTGATCGTTTTACGTCTTTCTTTCCTAACTCTACCAGTCGAACTTCCCAAATAATTTTCAATTCACAAATTTTTCTTAATCTCCATTTCTCATATATCTTTCCTTCTCTACAGTCTCAAACCTCACCTCATCCACTTTTCATTTCGATCAAACATCCCTCTACCTCAATACCTACAGTCACTTTCGTCCGGAGCCTCATCTCTTCTTACCTCTCGTTTCTCTCTTCGTTCTCTCACCAAGTCTCTATCTCCCGGAATCTGTCACCTTTCTAGTGCTACCAATACTTTCCCCAGTCTCTATTGTTCTATACTCACTGACGTCTCATCCAGCCTTTAGAAACGGTCATTACCTCACTTCTGATCATTATTTTTCATCATCTCTTTCTATCTCGGTCATCTTCTCTCTCCATATTACCATCTTTGTAACTTGTGATAAGGGTGTAAGACCATCGGCCTGTACCATCCATTATATCATTCTATGTAACCATATTAATTAACACACATACAAGAGGTCGTCTGATTGTGGTTTTTTGTTGGTGGGGTGTGTGTCGTATTAGTGGTTGGTGGTCTGGGTATGAGTATGGTTGGAGGTGTCATTGAACTTAGAAACTTTTAGTCTTGTGATCTAATTTTGGACAGCTTTTTCTGACTTTGTAGTGAATATTTGCTCTGCAATAGAGCTATAAGGGAAAGATAAGCGAGAATTCATTGTGTTGTGGAAGTCTTACACTCAACAACACGACACAGATATCTCATAGCAACTGGCAAACATGCAACTGTTAATAGAGGAACCTAGTTTTCTCCTGCTGCATGGTTAATGGAAATGATGATAGCTTCCAGACCTTATAAAGTAAACAAAAGAGAAAAAGTGAAAAAAGGGTAGAGAGGCGTCGACTATAATGTCAGACTCACATGAACAGATCCGGTACGCAACAATGTGCACTAAGCTGCACAGAGGCTGCAAGAAGTCTTCTTCAAAGAAGAATGTGTTAATAGGCAGAACATCCCTGACAACATTCACGCAATATAACATCACTGCGCCGCTACTCTGCAAAGAGTGCATGGCAAATGGAAGCAGTAAACAAGCATCCTAACTCAAGGATCCAATTAAGGAAAAACACACACAACTTTGTGTTTGTGGAACAGAATGCAGAACTGATCAATGATCTACCTAGTACACCTTATGGGGATATTAAGCTGCTCCGACCCCCAAATCAGACACTCACCACTTTAAAAAAGGGGGTCAATATCATAATCTTTGGATACCCTCTCTGCATGGACCCATCCCATTTGACTCTCATGAGCATATCATCAAGCCTAAAGACTTAAAGGAAAAAATCCCAAATTATTGCCAGTTGGGTGGTCCTGTGCCCCTCCCCCGAATAACTGGGTGGCATGGTTTTACGTTTCCTAAACATCGAAGTGTACCTACCCCCTAAACGTAGTGTTACAAATGCCAGCACTATGGCCAGTTGCAGTAGGACTGTGAAATACACATTCTTGGTGTGGTAAGTGTGCTGGGAAACATTCCACTAGAGAATGCACAGTGGGCCCCTGACAGCCAAAAATTTAAGTGTATTAACTGTAAAGAAGTTGGCGTTACATTTTCCCCCACAAGGACTGAAAGCAGAACCCAAACAACCTTCGATGTAAAACTGATAACAGTCCTTTAATGGTAACTGAGGATGAGGCCATAACAGTCACCACAGCCAGATCTGAGACTGAACCTCTGCAAAGTGTGGAAAGTACCCCACCTCACTGCAAAAGATTTGGTGATACCAGAATGCCATCACAACACACCAGCTGTGGAGGAGCTAGCCATCCCTCTAGCACATATGGAAAATACTGGTCTGCCACTACAGATACCATGGCTACACCTGAATATGAGGATGAGTTTGTCATTTCTCCCAAACACACAACTACAACAGTCCCGACGACACCACACAGGTAACCCTCCTGGAAATTTGGGGATGAGTCAGATGCACAGGACCTACCTGCAATGAATGATGAAACAGAGAACACTAATGTAACCATGGTACCTGTTAAGGTGATAGGTGTTAAAGAAAGCACTAACCCAGAAGTGCCATCCTCCGGAGAGGCATTGGATTCGCCTGACCTTCCTCATATTATAACAAATTTCCAGAAAAAAAATTGAGCATCTTTAACAGATCCTGACAAGTTTAATAAATATATGTAATCAGGATGATGCTCTTGAGCATGGTGATGATGTCAAAAGTGCAGCAATCTCCGTTCAGCTTCCAGCAATTTGTGAGAAAGAAGCCCATGACTCTTGCCTTCAAGACTTGCCTTTTAACTGGCTGCCAAGATTCCGAAAAATGCTTAAAAATAAAGGTCCTGAAGATAAAGACGTACAAACTATGCTATTTGCTCTTAAGTGTCTGCACATTGTAGTCAAAGCATAATAGTTTTACCATCTTATGAGCAAGAGATTGTAATAACTCACTACAATGGATACATTACAAATCTTTTCATGGAACATTGCTTCCATCAGGAAGCGGTTGCCTGACTTACATCATATTAGTGCAACCAAGAATATTGATGTCATCTATTTGCAGGAATGTAGATTGAAAGATGGAGCACCTCCACCAAACTTGCCTGGATATGCAGCTTATAACCTAAGGTCAACCAACTGTTGTGTGATGTATGTCAGAAAGAACTTGCCACATTCACTCCTTTCCTTGCAGAGTCGAGTTAACATGCAGTATCATGGTGTCAAGGTATATGCAGGCGATTTTCCATAAACATTTTTAACTCATCCCCAGAAAAACCAGCTTCGACCTGAGCTTTACCAAATCGCATCTTTTGGGAACCTACCATCATTTTTGGAGATTTTAATCCCAGACAAAGAAATTGGGGGGCTTAAACAAAACACCAAGGGAACTAAACTAGTGAGTTTGCTAAATGAGCTAAATGTCGAATTGTGGGCCACACTGGCCTACCACATATAGTGGCATACAAATTGTGTTTGTTTTAAATACATCTAGTTGAGGGAAAAAGTTCAAAGATGGGGTACGAGGGAAAAATTTAGAACTATTTTTCATTGCCGGCTACTTTTAAGGTAGGGTAAGTAAAGCCCCGCACCCCCACCTTTTTCCCCCACCCCAAATGAAGTTTGATTCCCGGGCTCTTTTTAACGTAGGGTCATTTGCCCCCACTATCCCCCGCTCCCTTTTCCCCTCCCCCCCGAAAGGTGACGGTGGGCTCTGGTCAAACAAAAAATCACCGACTCCACCCCCAACACTACTGTAAATACATCCTGCCCTTGTTTTCTAGTGGTTTTATTTTGAAAGCTTCACTTTTGCCCAATAATAAACTTAGTCCTTCAGTCTTGCTCTAGTTGACTGTTGAATAATCCCCACATCTTTTGGGTATTGTACTTGCCATGGGAGTGTTTTTTTTAACAGGGGGTAACCTGTCCTATTTTTTTCAGCTTGGATGCAGAGAGGTCACCTTCAATCAACGAGGAGCGGAGGAAAGGACTAACGCCTGGAGACGTCTCATTTTTGTATTTAAATTACCTTGCACCTTTATAAATGCGGGGACATAACCCCCCTCATTGCAGCAAAAGAACCGTTTCCTGTCATCGGGATAGAATATCACCACATACCTGTGAAGAACACCCGGGTGGTGGTCACCAACACCTGCGCCCCCCCCCCATCAGCAACGGCTAAGTTTTCAACAACAGTGTCACCAACCCAACACCCCTATATATATTACGTTGAATTCAGTTATCATTTATATTTTTCATTTTCATTTTCTTTAAGTAGGTTTAATTTTCATATTTAAGTGTTTATATTTAAATTTCTATAAAATAGTGTTTAGTTTGTCTGTTATTTTTTTTTTTTCTATTCTTTAATTTTTTTCCTGAGGAGAGAGCCTGAGTAAACTGTCTAAGTTATTACAGGGCTGAGTAACCTTACAAGTGGCGACCTTCCCCAGAAAACTCACAGAATCAAGATTCAACTCCCCCAAATCTACAATTCGAATTTCCGCTGCAACCACAGGGGGTTACCACCAGCCAGAGTAATCTTTCTCTAGTAGGACTACGGTACAGGTTTTTTAAAAGATTTGTATTTTTATAGCCCAATTTATTGTAAGTCAATCAGGCAGGTATAATATTTTAATTCTGCCACCTTGTGAGCTTGAAACACTTTGGGGGTTTAACTCTAGGGCCCCGAGATTTTCCAGTGCAATTTTTTTTCATTGAGCTTTTATTAAATAAAAGGAACTCCCCGGGACACTTTTTGATTTGTTGGTGAGAAGATTGGATTTCAAGTCCCCTTTTCTACTTACTGTTTTGCTCAGAGCGGGCAAGAACCTTTTTTTTCTTTAATACATTTTTTTTAATTGAAGGGGGATCGCCCCCTTCTGGTTTATTTACAGTTTAAGGAGCAGGAATTAAACCCCTCCGTTTTTATTTAACACCCATTTCATTCCCCCTGATTTTTTTAATTATTCTTGCAACATGAGGAATACCAGTTTTGGATAACCTGGGGGAAGTTTAGGAATAACAGGAAAAATTTAGAATCTTTCATTAGGGTAAGACCCAGGAAAGACTTGAAAGAGAGAGAAAGAAGAGAAGAAGAAGAAAAAGGAAAAGAGAAGGGGGGGGGGGGGGGGGGGGGGGGGGGGAGAACCAAAAACAAGAAAAAGGAAAGGAGGAGAATTGAGAGGAAACCCAAAGAAAGACAGAAAGGAGCGAGAAAACCCAAAAAAAGGGAGCGTGATAGACTTGATCGTGAGGAAAGAGCTGGGGAACGTGGGGAACAAGCAAGATACGGAGGAACAAGCTAAATATGTAGGAATATTTTTAAATTTAAAAGAACTTGGGGGAAAGGCAAAGGAATAAAAATTTGAGGAAAAAGCTAGAGAACGTGAGGAAAGACAGAAGCATGATTTTAAATAAGAGAGAAAAGATCGCAGCTCGAAAAATCTCGCCTTGAATTGGAGAAAAAAAAGTTAATTTTTTACCAAAAACAATTAGGGAAGGAGTAATGGAAAAACGGAGTCATGCAAAATTTTCCAACACCTAATTTACCCCCCCTTCACAGAGGGGGAAACAAATTTTCATACATTATCAGGTTTGAAAAACCGCTCCCCTGTAATGGCCTGCGACACCGGGGCCCCGGTTAGGAATGTTTTTTCGGGTACCTTTTTGAATATCTATCAACTTTGTCACGGGATTTTAATGTAATATAGCCTACTGAAAAAGGGCAACCCTTTAAACCCCAAAACCAAAAAACCCCCTAATTTTTACGGAAAGATTTCGGGTATACCACCTTACAGCCGGCCCCAAACTTTCAGCAGCTCAGGAGTTTCAGGAATTGATCACAGTTATGAATCTCTTAGAGACCATGTTCTGACCAGTTCCTGACGCTTTTTCCCCATCAAACAAACATTCATCAAGAACGTAATTGATAACAGGAAGTTGCTGAGGCTGCTACCTGTATGCGAGGCTCAAAAATTCCTATAAAGACCTAAGGATCGAACCCTAAGGGCGGGGTTCATCAGCCCTTAAAATCAAAGTCTCAGGGGAAAAAAAATTTACTTATTTTATTCCTGTTTGTCATTTGGGGGGTGTTAAGGGACAAACGCCCAGATTCCCCCCTTCAAGAAGGGCCAAAAATTTTGGAAGATGTTTTAAGACTGTAATGACCAACACCCTTCTTTTCGGGACGTAATGGATTTAAATGTATCTCCTTTTTACGAGACACGGATCACTGATAGTCTTTCTGATAAGCTTTTCCCCTAACCTAAAACAAACTCTTTCCCGCTATACTTTTCAGACTATTTGGGGCCGACGGACATTTTTCCCCCACCATCCGTTGTTCATTAGGTCTAAATGGTTCAGGTTTGGTCTGAACCTAAACCCCCCATCATTTCTTGCCCCCGTACTAATGGTAATGTAAAAGGTCCCATTTTTTCCTTCTGAGGTTGACCTTCATCCCCAAAGGGGACATAGGTTTTTCAGATCCTTTTCCCTTTAGAGTCAGAGAAAGCCCCCGAAATTCAGATGAACAATGTCCGTGAGATTCAGTGGTTAAAAACCAGTAAGCACTCCGAAATGAGGGGAGAGGGTCACCGGTTCACTTTTTAGTAAAAAAAAGATATCACCCCCGATACCATAAATGTCTTGAATAGGGCTCGACCAAAGCCCAGGCTTCTCCTACGTCCATCCCCTTTGATTTCCCTGACTTTAAGCCTTTTTACTATCGAAGGACCCTTTTTCAATTTACAACGTATTGCCCTTCCTTTTAAATTGCCATAATGCAGATAAAAAAAATCAAGTTACCAAAAGGAAAAAATTTTCATATAAATTTTTTAATATATAAAAGGTTCTTGACAAGTCAGTATTCAAATTAAATTTTAGATGAGAAGCTATTCCATCTTGTTGTTCCAACAATGCGAGAGTCTGTTCTTAAAAGGGGTCATGACCTGCCAGTGGCCGGACATTTCTCGCATCGTAAAACCTTAAATAAAATTAGGAAACCTATTTTTGCCAAAATTCCTCAGATATCACTCCTATTTTAACGGGAAAGTTTGCCAAATGCACCTCCCAGGTACCAGGGGAGTACCTATGGGGGAAAAAGCCTATCTTAAAAGGACCAGCCCGGGGCCTGGGGGCTAAAGCCCCCCCCACACACGGAGGGGCCCCGGGGTTTGATTCCCGGCGGGGGGGAAAAATTTCCGGACACGTTTTTCCCTTTCACCGTTTTCCTGTTCACCTAGCAGCAAAAGGTCCTGGGGGTTAGCACTGTGTGGGCGCATCCGGGGGGAAGATTAAGGACCCCAATGGGAAAAAAGTTTAGACAGTCCTCGATGACGCAAATGACTTTCTTGGGTTTCCGGGTGGGAACCCTCCGGGGGGAAAAATCCAACGAAATCTTACTTACTTATCTTACCGTTTTAAAGAGTACTATTGACATCGTTGGTCCTTTTCTTCAAATTTCATCTGGGGACTAGAAATAATTTAAAATTTGTTGATTTTGCTTTGAGTTTCCCCGAACCATACCCTTAAAGACCATAACTACTACAGAGGGGGCTGAAGCCTTTTGTCCATCTTCCCCGAGGGCATCCCTAAAAATTTTGTCGACCGGGGACACAATTCACACGACTTAATGCAACATCTATACCAAATTCTGGGGGTGAAGCCCCTCTTCACTCACCCTATCACCCAGCTGAAAGGGAGGATTGGCGCCAGCATTCGATTCTCAAGTCCATTTTAAGGAAACTTTGCTCCCTTAAACCTAAAGGAGGCATCGTTTAAACCCACCCTGTGCTTTTTTTTGCCATGAGGGAAGTTCCCGTGACTCTTTGGGTTTTCACCTTTTTTAACTTCTCTATGGTAGACAGGGCCCAAAGGGCCCCTTGCCATCCTTCAAAAACTTATGGACCAATGAGGAGTAAATGCTGAGGTTTTAGTCTTCTTACCATTTTCTCCTTGACCTTAGATCCAAACTTGAGGAGACCCTGACATAGTTCGAAAACCTAAGCTTTCAAAGGGGCCAGTACAAAAACCCATGTTTTTCCAAAAATCAAGGAAAGTTTTAGCGTAGGGGATGAAATTCCTTTTACTTTTGCCCCACAAGTCAAATAATTATTATACATGGGAAAGGGCCATATAAATTATTAAAAAATTTTTGGGAAAGTTACTACCTTATAGAAGTCAAGGGGGAAAACCAACTTTATCATACAACACCTTAAGAAAATTACCGAAGAATTCGGTTTTAAATGCCTTTAAAAATTTGACTTTTTTTTTCCCACGAACTTAAAAACAACTGAAGAATGTAAAGTGGTTAATTGAAACCCCCCAACTTAACCATATGAAGAAATACATACTTGGGACTCTTGCCACTCAGGGACAAACCCAAAATTAAATTAATGATCTTTGGATGACCAAAAGACATAACTACTTTAATTGTAAAAAACTTTTCAGACTCCTTTTCTGATATTTCCCGGTGTTTTCCTCCACGGGAGCCCCCAAAAAAATTTACTTAGTGCGACAATCCATCAAACGAAAATTATACCCATTCCAGTTTTACCTTAAATGCATTTGCCGAGAGGGAGACAAATTTTTAAAACAAAGATCATGAACCTTTAAATATCTTCAATTGTTTCCCATAGTCCCCGGTTAAGAAAGGGGGATAATTCATATGACTTGCATTGACTTCAGGCCCTTTAAAGCAAAACCGGTGGGATCTGGCCTAGCCCTTAAAGATAGCGACTACACAAATTTAAAGACCTTCCTTTTCAGTGATTGATATTGCGCAGGCATATCATCAAGAATGTTTGATCCTTTTTCTAAGCGTACCCGCTTTTTTTTCCCCCCACCAAAGGGTGAGCAATATAAACATGCCCTTCGGTTTGGTAACTGCCTGTGCACCTACGTGAGACTGAGAAAAGGGGCTTGGGGAAAATGCCAAAAGTTTTACCCCGGAGTTTTTCCGGAAGAGTTTCGGGGGTCCCAAAGCCCCCGCGGCCCGGGCTGGACCACCTCCGGGGGGGATCAGGCCTGATCCAAACCCGGCTGTTTTCTGCTGGCTGACCAAAAAACCAACGTCGACCCCACCCGTGATCAGGAACGACTTTTTGGGGCTTGTCCATGCCAGCTTGAAATGCCCCGGGGGCTGTTTTGGGAATCCCCCTTATGTGTCTGGGGGGCAGTTGAACAGTCTCGGGCCCCGACACTTATTGTAGGGCCTAACGTGCTAGTGACACCCCTGCTTTTTATTGGGGGGGTGGGCATCGTCGCCAATCTTTTGCTTTCTAGGAGTGATTTTCGTGTCAAGTTCGGTACTAGTCCCCCCTGGATTTTCCAGGTGTAATAATCATGTACTCTCCCTCCTGCGTTTTCCCGGGAATACATTTTTAAAAAACCTCAAGCCTCACAGTAATTGAGGTTTTATCTCCGTTATGCCGCCGTGAAAGTTCTCTGTACATTTTCAGGTCGGCAATTTTTACCCGCCTTTAAAGGTCTGTTAGATGCAGCAAAATTCCACCAGATAGAACAATGACCTGAAGATGTCTCATGGGGTGGCCTCCCCCATTTTGAAGGTTTTCATTTTCCATCCCCTCATTTTTCTAGCAGATGCGATTGATACAATGTTATGGTCCTTGAAGGTGAGATCCTCTGACATAATCACTCCCAGGTCTTTGACGTTGGTGTTTCGCTCTATTTTGTGGCCAGAATTTGTTTTGTACTCTGATGAAGATTAATTTCCTCATGTTTACCATATCTGAGTAATTGAAATTTCTCATCGTTGAACTTCATATTGTTTTCTGCAGCCCACTGAAAGATTTGGTTGATGTCCGCCTGGAGCCTTGCAGTGTCTGCAATGGAAGACACTGTCATGCAGATTCGGGTGTCATCTGCAAAGGAAGACACGGTGCTGTGGCTGACATCCTTGTCTATGTCGGATATGAGGATGAGGAACAAGATGGGAGCTAGTACTGTGCCTTGTGGAACAGAGCTTTTCCACCTTAGCTGCCTCGGACTTTACTCTGTTGACGACTACTCTCTGTGTTCTGTTAGTGAGGAAATTATAGATCCATCGACCGACTTTTCCTGTTATTCCTTTAGCGCGCATTTTGTGCGCTATTACGCCATGGTCACACTTGTCGAAGGCTTTTGCAAAGTCTGTATATATTACATCTGCATTCTTTTTGTCTTCTAGTGCATTTAGGACCTTGTCATAGTTTCAGTTTATTTTGATAACATTTATGTAATGACATCCACGTGGTACGAACATATCCAAACATTAACATCAGTTTTGCGTAGGTTACGCTCACATGGCCTCACTGCCAAGCCGAAGAAATGCTTCCTTGGGTATAACAAGATTAGATATCTTGGACTGATACTTTCTAATAACTCTCTGCAGCCTCTCCCCAGTAAGATCAAAGCTTTATTAGAATTTAAATTCCCCAAAACCAAGAAGCTCATGCATAGCTTTCTTGGTTCTGTAAATTTTTATGCACGGTTTATCCCGAACCTTACTGATCTTACAGGCATCTTATCTGGCTTCCTTAAAAAGTCTGTGAAGGAACCTCTTGAACTTTCCGACGTAGCTCGGGAAAAGTTTAATGAGATTAAAAGCATCTTTTCGAAAGACCCTATACTTAAGATTCCAGATATTAATAAAACATTTTGTTTAAGAACTGATGAACCAATACTGGCTTAGGTGTGGTGCTACTACAATACCATGATGGTACTCCCTTCCCTGTATGCTTCCTAAGCCGGAAACTCCTTCCCGAAGAAACGCGATACTCCACCATAGTAAAGGAATGTTTGGCCCTTGTGTGGGGTATCTCCAAACTTAAATTTTATTTGCTGGGAAAAGAATTCATTTTAGAAACTGACCACAAACCTTTGATATACCTAGAAACTTTTAAGGGAACCAACAGTCGCCTCTTGAGGTTGACATTGGCACTCCAGGCTTTTAAAATCCATATTGTGTATATCAATGGGTTATCAAATTATTTCTCTGACTGGTTAAGTTGTGACAGTCAGTAGAAGATTTCTTGCCTTATGCGACTTCCATATGTTAGAACTTTTTCCTCTCCTATTCTTCTTATACTCCTTGACTATAAGTCTTGGTATGGGGGAGTGTGAGGGAAAAGTTCAATAGATAGGAGTAGCGAGGGAGTATATAGTAACAATAGTTTCATTGCCGGCTACTTGTTAAGGTAGGGTAAGTCAAGCTCCCGCTATTCCTGCCTTTTCTCCCCCACCCCTAAAGTGATAGCTTGATTGCCGGCTGCTTTTTAACGTAGGGTCAGTCTAGCTCCCACTATCCCTTCCCCTCCCTCTTCCCCCCTCCCGAAAGGTGACGTGTGGTGCTCTGGTCAAACAGTAAATCACTCGACTCACAGCTCCCAACACTACTGTAAGTACATGCCTGCCTTGTATTCTAGTGGATTTATTGGTTGAAAGCTTCACTTTTGACCAATAATAAACTTAGTCCTTTCAGTCTTGCTCTAGGTTGACTGTTGTAATAATCACCACATCTTTTAGGTATTGTACTTGCCATGGAGAGTGATTTTTAAGCAGTGGGTAACCTGTCTATCTTTTCAGCTTGGATGACAGAGAGGGTCACCTGTCAATCAACGAGGAGAACGGATGGAGAAGGACTAACGTCCTGGAGACGTCCCATTTTGGATTTAATTACCTGTGCACCTGTATGAAATTGCAGGACGTAGCCCCACATCATTGCAGCGGTAAAGAACCTGCTTTCCTGTCATTGCGATAGAATACTCACCACGATACTCTGTGAAGAACTAGCCGGTGGTGGTCACCAACACCTGCGACCCCCCCCCCAATCAGCAACGGCTAAGATTTCAACAACAGTGTCACCAACACCAGACATCCCTATATATATTAGCGTTGAATTCAGTTATCATTTATATTTTTCATTTTTCATTTTCTTTAATGTAGGATTAATATTTTATATTTAAGTGTTTTATATTTTAAATTTCTATATAATAAAGTGTTTATGCGTGTCTGTTATTATTTCTTTTTCTATTCATTAATTTTCCTGAGGAGGAGCCAGCCTGAGTAATACTGTCTGAAGTTATTACAGGGCTGAGTAAGCCTTCACAATATACGATGCATGACTCTGTCATAGTTGATGATCTTCTATCTGATCACTTCCCAAGACTAACAACTGTCAATCTTGATCACATCTCCAGCAATCAAGGAGTTAAATACAGAAGGAGGAAACTTATTCTCAAACCAGAACACAGAGACAACTTTATTAACCAGTTGGATCAATGGTATAAGAATTACGAGCCCATTGGCACACAAAAATTTAATGATGATTTAATTACCACTATTGAGAGTGTTCTCACAGATCAAGTGGGCAGGAATAGGAAACAAAGACCCTCCACTATAAATAACAATAAAAACCAATGTAAATACTATAATGATCCACAGCTACGCAATCTAACACATGCAGCTAGGAGGATTGGTAAAGCATACCGTGAATGTAGAACCCCAGACCTGCTCAGAACATTCCAAGCTGCACTAACAAATGCAAGGAATAGAAAGGAAGAACTTAGGCAACAGGAATGGGAACAGTTTGTTAGTGGATTAAATATTTCCACCCCTTTGAGTTTGGCTTGGAAAGGTATAAATAAAATAACCAGGAAAAAGACTGGCAATGTGCTCATCCCTTTCCTCTTGAAAAAGCAAATGACCTCATAAATGACTGGTCCAAAACATCCAGGCATGAAAGCCTTCCATCTCATATTAGAAAAAATTTAGAGAGTACTTCTGAAGAAATGTTGAAACTGATTAATTTTATGAGCCAAAATATTGATGAGAGTGATTGCCTCTTTACCGAGTATGAATTAGATAATGCATTAACCAAAGGTCGATCAACGCTCCTGGAGAGGATGGTAAATAACCTATGAAATTCTCAGAACTCAAAGGCACGTGCCTGATAACCCTTTGTTGGCACTGTATAATCTCAGTTACATTGAGGGCGTTCTTCTTACTTCCTGGACCAATAGTCTCATTGTGCCTATCCCTAAGCCCCAACAGCCTGATACATTTAGGCCGATCTCCTTAACTAGTTGTCTTTGTAAAACTTTTTGAAAGAATGATGCTTAACAGATTGTACTACAGAATCAGACACCAACTTTCCCCCCTACCTCTATGGTTCATGAAAGGTAAAAGTGTGCAGAACTGGATTTCCACCTTTCTCACTGCACACACCTCTACTATTTTACCACTTTCTTGATCTAAAATCTGCATTTGATATTGCGAACAGAACCGTTATACTACATGAACTAGCCAAAATGAATATTGGTGGTAGCTTACTCTGCTGGATAATAGGATACCTGTCAAATAGAGTATCCTCTGTCCTTTACCAAGGCTTCAGAAGTGATTCTAAAGAAATGTCTTTAGGTACACCGCAGGGAGGAGTTCTTAGTCCCATGCTATTTAATATTCTGATTAATGCTCTCCTAAATGCTCTACCTGCCTCACCTAAACATATAGCTATAAGCTATGCTGATGATATCATGATCCATACAACAGGGCATAAGAAGATGAATACCATTCTTAATGAAGTTCAAGCAATTTGTAATCGACTAGGCCTCATAATATCTTCCTCTAAAACAGTGGTTCCCAAACTTTTTCAGCTTGTTACCCAATTTAACATGCCACATAAAGCATGTTACCCCTTTCAAAAAATGTTGTTATTATTGATATATATGGCTAAACGTGAACGTATACAGCCTCGCATACTCTGCTAATCCTAGCAAAACCATTGAAAACGCAAGAACCACACATACATTATATATAAAATTAATAATAGCTACAAATTCACAGTAACAGTGGGTAAATACTAACTATATGCTGCACAGGGCAGTACACATACATACCAGCTTATGTCTACCTCGGCTGATGCTCACAGATAAACTGACAGGTGAAATAGAGGCAGCCTCAGAAGTGAGTGACGCGTACTGGACAGGTCGATCTGGGCTACTGAGTGACTTTTGTCCTGAAGCATACTTGTCAAAAAAACTTTGGGTTTTTCCCCATACTTACTATATATTTCTTCTTTTCTAATACTGTATATTAGTTTTTTGATGTTTATTGTTATTTGGTTTAACTTTATTTTCTTACTTATAATAGGTTTACTTTACAACTTTATATACTAAGACAAAGTTAACAATAATCCTCATACCGGTACCGCATTGTTTTTTTTGTTTTCAGAATTCATAACTTTTTTCTGTCACCCCTCCAATTACCCCCCAAAAATGGTTAAATTACCCCCAGGGGGTAATTACCCCCATTTGGGGAAACCCCTGCTCTAAACAAAGATATTAACAAGCAAACGACATCCCCCACCCATCTATTTGCAGGGGGAAATCATTAGCTACGTTAAAACTACAGATTCTTGGTGTAGATTTTACCCTTTAACAAATCCACTATACCACAACTAAACAAAAAATGCAAAGCTAGGCTAAATGCTCTCAAAGCTGTTGCTGCTACAATCCCAACATGGTGCTAATGTGAGAATCGTGAGAATGATGTACATAGCCTATGTTAGGTCCTTATTGATTATGCTGCTCCCATGTTGATATTAGCCCAGAGAAAGTTTTCTTTGCCCTTGGAATTAAAGCAAAATGAAGCCTCAGATTATTCTTGGTTATCCCAGATCTAAAAAAGTTTTAAACTGAGGAAGGGTTTGGGTTTTTCTAGTACATGTAGGATTGTTAAAATTTAAACAGGTACTCGGTATTAGATGTTGAGAAACAAACCAGACACTGTCACAGTGAATCTTACCAAGGCAGAGGAAATACACACAGATCAAAAATGGATTGTGAAAACGTGCAATTGCATTAATTTTTATAACCTGCATAAACTTACACGAGGCAACAAGACTTTCACCCCCCATGGAAATGTTTCTTTTAAAAATTCACTACCTAAAAGCCCTCCCAAAAGAAGCCATTGCTTAAACCCCTTTCCCTTTAAAAATCCTTGTTAACAACGCTCAAAAGAAATTTTACCTAGGGGATAATAATTTATCCAATTATATACACTGAGGGATCTAAACAGGATCTCGGCGGGCGCATCGCTCTTTTTGCCACCCCCTAGTTAGAACGATAAAATTTTTTAAGTTAGGCAAAAAATTTTAAAAATGGGCTACACGCAAACGAATTGTTTGCAACCTAATGGCGCTAAGCAACCTATGACACTGACTTGATCTATCTCATTACGATTCTATGTCACATTGAACCCTTTGATTTAAATGCTCCAACACAGTCTTTGGGGGAAGCCAGGTAAGATACCAAAAATTAGGGACAAAGGAATTAAGTACAATTGCAGGATCCATCACACATTGGATTTACCCCTTCAGGGAAAAGTGATAGTTAGCCAAGAAAAGTACCCAGAAGGAAATGTAAATTAAAATTTGGTATAATGTGCAGCATTAGGGAAAATACTAGGAGAAAGTAAAAAATAAAAGTTTTTTATGAACTTTGAAGCCCGAGTAGTCTTTAAAAACCCCCAAGATAAATGAACGTAGTAAGTATGTTTATGGACAAATTGAGTGAACAGACGACTATGTTGTAATGGCCAGGCCCTTTGGCTTGGTTACAAGACTTCGGCAGTTTGGGGGAAAACACAAGATTGACAAACTAAATGTAAAAATTTTGTGATCAGGCTATGGGCACCCTTAACACATTGCTTAAATTTTTTCCACTTATTAAGGTACCGAGACAGACAGTATAATAACCATTGACGTCAAGTATCTTATTAATTCCTAAATTTGCTTGTAAAGATAAGTGAAAATATAGATAGTGATATAAATCCATAGTATTTCCGTTAAACCCTTTTTGGGGCCGTTCCTAGGCCTTTTTTGTTTTCCCTATCTCTCGGCACCCCCCAGGGTGGATATGGGGTGCACAATAAAAATAGCCACTTCTGGGCAAAAATTTTAAACTCTAATTTTTTATAAGGACCTTTGTGAGCCCTTTATCAAAAAGTGTTAGACTTTTGTTTTTTTAATTTTTTAATAACTCAGTCGACTATTGGGGGAGCAGTCGATTTTGACTTACCCTTTTCGTTTTTAAAAGCTGTTTTGGTGTTTTCCGGTTTCGGTAAGTCACTGGTCAGCACAATATTAGGCATAATGCTGATATGCTACCCCTTTCATTTAAAACACTTCTTCAGTGGTATTTACCTCCTCTGTGTTACCTAAACACTTAGTGCACCTTTCAGCTGTTTACACGGTGTTTTTTTTGCCCTATTGTCGTTATAAAAACAATACTGTCCCCCAAAGTGATCCATCACAGAGTACCATTTTTGGAAATACGTTTAGATGTGACGTTTTTTTACTGTCAGTTGCACACACTTGATAAGTGCCTAATGGGGTTTTATTTTGGGGATTTGTGGGTAGGTATACTCCCCTTTTTTTAAAAGTTTAAAAGGGTTTTGGGACCACATAGGACTTGAGGGTTTATGCGAGACAATAAAAAACTCAAGATCAATTGTTTAGGTTTACAAAAAATTGGGAGGGTTTCCCAACCATTTATAAATTTACATTGTGAGGAACTATGGGCAAAGCTTGTAAAGAGGAAAAGCAAAGGCGCAAAAAAAATTTCAAAATATGAACAACCCCGGAAAGCCTCTAACATAAAAAAAAACCCCTTGGTGTAACTAGGAACTGTTTTAAGTTAGTACAAAATAGTGATAACGAGGTATGTCACGAAGAATAAACAGTGGCAACTGTTGGATCATCATCAGTCGGTAAATTGGCAGGTGTATTATACAACTTCAACGCAACTCTGTAACAACCTACTTCAGTAATAAATGAGTCACCCCAAACAATTTTCAACAATTAGATGCATTTTATGAATTTATACAAAGTAACTAAGTAAGGTAGATCCAAGCAATAACACGGAGCTGAGGACACTGTAGTCACACTACTGGAGTATACCTGGAGGATGTTCCGGGGGCCAGCGCCCCCGCGGCCCGGTCCATGACCAGCCTCACGGTGGATCAGGGCCTGATCAACCAGGCGGTTACTGCTGGCTGCCCGCAAACCGACGTACGAACCACAGCCCAGTTGGTCAGGTACTGACTTTAGGTGTCTATCCAACTCCCTCTTGAATACAGAGACAGACAGTATAATAACCTATGTGACATGTCAAGATATCTTATTAATGAAAATAAAATACCAGATATACTAAGCAAATTTCCTAAATTTGCTTGTAACAGATAAGTGAACTATAGATATGTAGATATAAATTCATATGTTTTCCTGTTAACCCTTTGGGGCCTAGTTCCTAGGCGTTTTGTGTATCCATATGCTCTTGCTCTACGTCCACTGGATGGATATGGGGTGCACAATAAACTAGCACTTCGGTGGCAAAATCTAAAAAATCTAATCTTGAAGACAGCTAAGAGTCTATTGGTAATCCCCCTTATGTATGATGGGAGGCAGTTGAACGGTCTAGGACCCCTGACACTTATTGTGTTGTCTCTTTGTCAGTTTATTTCAGATACACAAGCCGTGATGCCACGGACTTTTCAAATACTGTTATGTCAGCATAGTTTAAACCTGCTATGACGCTGCCCCCGCCGTCAGGCTGGGTCGCATGAGGACGTACCCTGGCCAGTCAGTCACGTAAATAACCTTAGCTCACATAACGAATTTATCCATCACCAATACCGTGCTGGGTGAACTCAAGGTAGCTCGAGTCACTCCCATTTTCAAGAAAGTAGTAGATGGGATGTCAGTAACTATTGTCCTGCCTAGTATACTCAAGACGATGTGCAAAATCGAATCAAAATCTGTATATTATGATGTAACTAAGTATCTCAATGACAATAACATCGTCCTCAGCTGCCAGTCAGGGTTCAGGGGATCTCTCTAAACGAATATCTCCTTAATTAACCTGATAGATTATATAAACCCCAATATCAACATGGAATTTCAAAGGCATGATGATCTTAAACTTACTAAAGGGAATATGATGTAGTGAAGCAAAGTATACTAAATAACAAACTACAAACTATCACCATAAGCTCTAAACACTGGTTTATTTCCTACCTACAAGAAGCAAATTGTTAATCCCAGTAATGAAGAATCAGAACCTCTGGCTACAACATGTGGAGTTCCACAAAAGAGTATTTTGAGTCCCCTACTCATCCTGTACTGTGTAAATGACATGTACATTAGTGTTAAGTCATATGCTCTTATATGTAAATAACAGTCCTCTCATAGTCTCAGGTAAAGACTCAAAGAATGTAGCTAAGATACTATCAGTGGAACAAGAGTCTTGCAGTGAAAATGGCAAATAATTTTTTATGTACTGTGTAATGAGAGTCCCTCTCAACGATGATCTCAGTGAAATATCTACGAATGCCCGTTCTTTCTCGCACGACTCACGAAATCATAATGTCAGATTAAAGCACCTCTGTATTATTATTATTATTATTATTATTATTATTATTATTATTATTATTATTATTATTATTATTATAATCAAGGGGGAAGCCCTAAACTCGTAGGATCATACAGCAAGTACCTCTATCGAGAGGCAGAGTGCTTGCCTACTGAGGATGGCAGGACTCTATGTCTAGCTCTTATACAATGCCACATGCATTATATTCGTTCTTCATGGCACTCTGCTCTAACAAAACAAAAAAAATATGAAAAAGAGAGTACAAATTTTCCAGAATAAGATGAAATTCATGGTGTACCTGAGTCCCAAGGAACGTGTAATCCAGGATGATTTACAAAAACTGGAAATAATGTGGCAGATAGAGAAAAGCAACTGAAATACACTCATGTATATAAATAAAATTACTAACACTCAGTGCTAGATCTGAATATTTTGCTGCTAATGTTGTCAGTGTTGGGAACCCAGTTCAGTATGGAACTATGTCTAGTCAACACGATTTTGTAGTCAGTTCAAACAACCATTGTAATAATAATCTTATTTTTTAAAGAGGACCGCTAAGTCAGATAACCAAAAGCTCCAGCTGCTGGTCATCATATAACTAAGACCCAGGAAACACTTGTCCTGTTTCCTGACCAATCTTACCTAACCTAACCTTGTATTACTCAGCGATAAAGGAGTGGAATGAATTACTAGATGATGTCAGTGACAGTCTGAGTGTGATTCATGTTAAGAATTTAACTTAAGAATATTTAATGAATGAGGTTGCAGATAGAGAGGAAAGTGATTTATTGTATTGTTAATATATTGTTAATATAACCTTGTTCTAATATATTAGTAATATAACCTTGATCTAATATATTAGTAATATAACCTTGACATAATATATTAGTAATATAACCTTGATCTAATATATTAGTAATATAACCTTGAGCCGATATATTAGTAATATAACCTTGATCTAATATATTAGTAATATAACCTTGATCTAATATATTAGTAATATAACCTAGATCTAATATATTAGTAATATAACCTTGATCTAATATATTAGTAATATAACCTAGATCTAATATATTAGTAATATAACCTTGATCTAATATATTAGTAATATAACCTTGCTCTAATATATTAGTAATATAACCTTGATCTAATATATTAGTAATATAACCTTGATCTAATATATTAGTAATATAAACCTTGATCTAGCACATTAGTAATATAATATTGATCTAATATATTAGTAATATAACCTTGAGATGATATATTAGTAATATAACCTTGAGATGATATATTAGTAATATAATCTTGATCTAATATATTCATATGTATTGTTAATACTGGTCAAAATAAACGGGCATGCACGTAGGTCTAACTCCTTATGTATGTAACTATGTATGCATGTTAAGAGACACAAATAGGTAACTGGTATATTCATATGACTAATAATCAAGTAACTCTTAGAGTCAGGGATAAGTAGAGTCAAGGATCAGAGATGAAAACAGTGTAAGAGTTAAGGAAAATCAATGGTGCTCCCAACTCTCAGTTACTTTTAAGAGCGGAGATGTAACGCTGCCAAGCAGCGTCATTCGTGTCTTATCAACTGAGCCATGAAAGACTGTGCTGAGCCACTGAAGACTGCCTGACTTATTAAATACGAAGGGAATATCTCTACTTACAGTGCAATCTTGTTCTGCTGTTACTTTACTATGAAGAGGAGTGAACCAGAAAGGTCTGAGCAATGGTCATGTGACGAACTTTGCGGTCCAGTCCCTGGATTCATTATGTACCTGTGCAGTCTTCAAATTCAAATTCAAATTCAAAGTTTATTCTCTATAAGGATTACAATGCTGAGTTTACAGAATTTGGTTATTGTGTGGTTTACAGTAGTAAATAATAATTTCAGAGTGTACCACTAGAACACCTAGCATGGCTAGGCATTTCGGGCAGAGTTTTGATTAAAATCTTAAATTTAAAATATTACAAATTATGAGGTAAGTTGGTATTATGGCTAAGTGACTAAATACTAGTTTGTGAGTTTAGCAATGTGAATGCTTTTGTTTTGGCACTATACATAGTTTCAGTATTGGAGTATCACAGGCCAACTTATGACTAGTTAGGATTCATTATTTTAAGATTGAGATTGATTCAAATTCAAAGTTTATTCTCTATAAGGATTACAATGCTGAGTTTACAGAAATTTGGTTATTGTTTGGTTTACATGTAGTAAAATTGTGATTACAGAGTGTACCACTAGAACGCTTAGCATGGCTAGGCATTTCGGGCATACTTAGTTTTATTCTTAATTGTAAAATATTACAAATTATGAGGTAAGTTGGTATTATGGCTAAGTGACTAAATACTAGTTTGTAAGTTTAGCAATGTGAATGCTTTTTGTTTTGGCACAGTACATAGTTTCAGTATTGGAGTATCACAGATTCATTATTTTAAGATTGAGATTAATATTTCTGTTTATGGTCAAATGAGTGAGTGAGTGTTAGTGTGAACCACCAGGTGGTATTCGTGTAGTTAGTTGACGGGGTGTATCAGGGAGATAAGATGTTTTCTAATGGTAGTTTTGAAGGTGATGAATGTGTCTGCAGTTCTAGAGTTCTCAGGTAGGGTATTCCCAATTTTAGGGCCTTTGACATACATTGGGAATTTTTGTAAAGGTTTGGGTCGGACACGGGGAATGTCGTAGAGATTGTTTGTGTTCTGGTGTTATGCCTGTGAGTTCTGCCCACAACTATCAAGAAAGCATTTTAGGTCAAGGTTGATATTAGAGTTTAAGGCCCTGTAGATGTAGATTGCATAGTAGTAAGTGTGGTTTGTACTGAACTGGGAGTAAGTTTAGGTCTATGAAGAGTGGGGGGGGTGTGTTGCCGGGGATGGGATTTAGTGATTATTCTTACTGCAGCTTTTGTTGGGTTTTTATTGGCTTTAGGTGTGTTTGCTGCAGTTGATCCCCAAGCACAAATAGCATGGGTGAGGTATGGATAAATAAGTGAGTGGTAAGTGTGAGAAGGGCATTTTTGGCACGTAGTATCGTATCTTGGGAGAGGATCCCAAACCCGTTTTGGATACTTTTTGGTTATTGCTGATATGGGTGCTAAAAAATTCAGGTTGTTGTCAAGATATAAGCCTAGGAATTTCCCCCCATTATTTTTGGTATTAGAGTGTTGTCAATCTTAATGTTTAATTTGTGCTCTCCTGCTCTGCTACCAAACATAATATAGTAGGTTTTGTCAGTGTTAAGCGTAAGTTTATTGGGGGTCATCCAAGTCGATATTTTAATCAGCTCCTCATTCAAAAATGCTGTTGAGGGTGGCAAGATTATTTGTGAGAGATGACATAAGTCGTGTCAAACAGCAAAGAGAATGGGTTTCAGGTTTTTGGATACGTTTGGAAGGTCATTGATGTATATGAGGAAGAGCAGGGGACCAAGGACCTTCCCTTCGGAACTCCATATCAAGTGGCCGTGGTTGCTGATGCTGTGCCTTTAATGGTTTACGTACTGATACCTATTAGTAAAAGTAAGATTTGAAATAAGCAGGCGCATGGCCCCCTTTTACCGTAATGATCAAGTTTGTGGAGTAGGATGTCGTGGTCTACTGTGTCAAAAGCTTTTCTAGGTCAATATTTTTTTTTTCCCAGTGGATATTCCTTATTTTCCAATGCTGTGTAAAGCAGATTTTGCCCTTTTTATGATTGCATCATTATGCTTTTTTTTTTTCTGAATCCAAATTGGCAGGGGTTGAGTATGTTTTGAGCCGTTATAAATGAATACAGTCTCCTGTGCACGAGTTTCTCAAAGATTTTGGATAGCAAGGGTAAGTTAGATATTGGCCTATAGTTGTTTAAGTCTGTAAGGGTCCCACCTTTATGTTTTGGGGTGTAACCCTTGCCATCTTGAGTAGTTTCGGAAGGTGCTAGTCTCTATTGACTTGTTAAAAAGTAATGAAATTGCAGCGAAAGGACATGGGCCGCTCGCTTGTACAGTAAGGGTTTGGGACATGAGACAGATTCCCCGAGTTATTTTTAAGTGACTTTATAATCTCAATGACTTCCGTGGGCTCAGTTGGTGCAAGATAGAAGGAATTGGGGAAATTCCCATCTAGTAGTCCCCGCATGGGGCATTGGTATGTGGGATTTTACTGGCGAGATTAGATCCTGTTTTGAGAAGAAGTCGTTTTATCTTGTTAGCTTTTGTCAGTGGGATGTGTGGTGTTTCATTAGGTTTAGTTAGGACAATATTCTTGGTTTTTCTCAGTTTGTGGGTCCCTAGAATCTGAGAGAGTGTTTTCCAGGTCTCTTTTTATATCTCCTCTAGTGTCTTTTGAATCTACTGGGGTAGTATAGTTGTTTGGCTTTCTTTATTACTTTGGTGAGAGCTGTGAATATGTGTTTAAGAGTATCTTTGTGTATTAAGCCTGTCTATATTGCTTTTCATAAATTTGGGGTTTCTTGTCAATGGATTTCAGAAAGGTGCTGGTTAGCCATGGGCAACCAAGCCGTTTGTTTGTGATCTGTTTTGTTTTTATGGACAATGTTTGTTGTATAGTCTAAGTAATTTTGTTTTAAAAAAAATGTCTGTCCATCATCAATACCATTGGCCTTGGAGAATTCTTTTAGGCCAATCAACAGTCTCTAAGTCAGCTGTGAACTTCCTTACTGAGGCCTCGTCATGGAGTCTAAAAGAGACTTTGTTGTATTCAAGTGGTGGTTTACTAATGGGTTTTTCAGGAGGAAGGTAGGGTAATGGATGTAGTGCTATCTGTGATTATCCCTGATTTAAGGGGGCTAGTATATTGGTCCATATGTGGTCTATTATGGTTGCACTTGTCTCAGTGAGCCTGGTTGGTTTAGTTTTTGTTGGTATGAGAAGTGTGTTGTTCATATTGTTGATGAAATCAGTTACAGGCTGATCATCTAGTAAGCCAAGGGTTTATGTTGAAGTCTCCAGCTAAGAGAAGGTGGTGTTATTCATTTGTTTTGTTTTTTTATTAGTGACTTTAATTTCTCACTGAAATTTGGGATGTTTGTGTGAGGGATCCGGTAATGGCACCGATTTTTATAGGCGTCTTAAGGTTTTTTACAGTAAAATTAGCAAAAATGTATTACCCATATTTCATCACTAAAGCAAGTGGTGCTAAGACAAGATAATTGGTTAGAGTTAATAGATTGCAAACATTCGCTGCCTGACCAAGGTGGGAGTGAGGTTGTCTCGGCACCCCTCTGCTGTCTTCAGGCGAGCTACCTTAGTTCAGCAACACCATTGAGTAGTGAGGACGTGCGCTGCTCATTGGGATATCAACATGGCGGAACATACAGTACGGAGAGTGAATACTATCTGCATAGAGCTGGTTCGTGGTACGTTAAGTGGAGATACGATGAACGTCCTTCCCCTAACATCATCAGGGATACATATGGTATTCCCAACGAGGAATTGTATGGCGTCGCCCTTAATGTTTTAACAAGAATCTTTGTGAAATTTCTACGAGTCGATTACTACACAAGAATTGTCGAGCATTACCAGGAACAACGCATGAGTGTGAATTCAACGATGGATGTTGTGTTACATGACGTCTCTAAGTACTTCACATGGGTGAAGGTACGGAATGTACCCTTCGAGGCTACGGCTTATGGCCTGCAGGAGTTTTTTCGAAGTTATGGGACAGTGCATTCTGCAACAATGGGGGTGTGGAGGGATGGTCCATATGAAGGAATGCCGGAAGGTTCTTACACCCTTAAAATGACCTTAACAAGGCCTATACCATCCTATGTTACGATGATCGGTTGTAGAACACAGGTTTATGTGTACTATGCTGGGCAAAGGAAAACATGTCGTCTATGTAGCTCTTATGAGCACATGGCAGCCCAGTGTCCTAGGAGGCGGGCTTCTCGAATTCTCGACACTCCAATTGTGATTCAACAGTCGTGTAATTTGGTGCCTGGCTCTGATGCCTCGGGAGGCCGGAGGAATGACCTCTGGAGCGAAGAGGTCGACCGGGAGGTGGCCGGTCGGCGGAGACATGTGTCACTCTCCCAGGGGCGTCGGGGGGGAGTTGAAGGTGACATCTGAGGAGACTTTCGTCCAGGAAGCTTCAACCCAGGATGGGTTTATTGGCAGATGTGATCAAGGATTTTTTGGATGAGGAGGAACCCTGTGCAAAAGGTGTCCTCAGTTCATGTGAAGCTGGAACTTTGGAGGGACAACAAATTGTTGAGGAAGACTTGAGTAAGATTGGGCGGGAGCATGTGGTGGCCGTGGAGGTACACCAGGAGGAATTGTCTGAGGGTGATATGTGTGTAAGGTGAGAGTTCTAGGAAACGAACTGCGGCATCAGAGATAGATGAGGTCATTACCCCAGGGCAGAGGCCGGGGAAGAAGTCATGGGCAGCGGTTGTGGAACCGAGGACACATAGTGGTAGAGGTGTGCCTGAGTTGCAAATTGGGAAAGGGAGGGGGGAAGTGATTGCACAGGAAAACTCGAGTGGCAAAGGAACACGTAATATGAAAAGTGCAGTGGGTAAATCCCAGAGGCATAGGGGAAAGCCGCCCCTTCTGTAATTTTCAGATGTGTCACGCTTAATGTTAATGGACTTAAGACTGAGGTCAAGGAAAGTTGGTTTTGAGTGGTTTTTAAGGCGTTTGATGTTGACATATGCTTTTTGCAAGAGCATAATCACAGGGCTGGTAGTGTGTTGAGGGTGAAAGGATATCGGATGTATGTAACCAGTGGTTTGCAATTGAAAGGTGGGGTAGCAGTTGCGGTAAAGGAGACCAGCCCCTTGCGTGTCATCGGTTGGGAAGGGGGGGGGGGGGGTGGGAGGATCGTGAGGGTGGATGGCGTCTGGGGTGAGAGTCGAGTTAGTTTCGTGGGAGTTTACATGCCAGCAACTAGTAATATCAGGGTAAAAGTAGATTTTGTCAGAGAGGTATGCTGTATCACTTGAGAGGTTTGCCTGCTATAACAGTAATAGGAGGTGATTGGAATTGTGTGATTAGGAGTGGTGATGTCGAACCGAGAGGGGCGGGTTGTGTGCTGAGTGTGCTGAGGGATGTTATTGCGAGATATTGGGGTTGTTGATGTGGTGGGGAGGGGGGGGTTACCTAGTGGAGCATACGTTCGTCCGTAGGGGATATGAAGCGCGATTAGACAGAATTTATATTAAGCAGGGTATAGATGTTGTGAGGGTGCAAACCTTCGATGTGGGGTTTTCTGATCACAGAGCGGTAATAGCAGATTTGATGTGGGATGGAGTGGTGCGTATTTATTCTGGGTACTGGAAATTAAATGTAAGGCTTCTTAAGGAGGAGGGGGAGGGGCCTTTTTTCAGTGATTGGTGGTTGCCTTTTTGGGAGGCTAGGAACAGGGAGATAGATCTGTTAGATTGGTGGGAAATGCAGGCAAAACCTGGAATAGCGAATTTTTTTAAGGCTAGGGGACGAGAGGAGGCGAGGTGGCGTTTTGGGTTGCAAAATTATCTGGAGGGACAGTTGCAAGATTGTTATGTTGGGGGAGGTGGTAGAGGGGATGATATGGACAGACTGCGGAGTAGAATAGCTGAATTACACAATGATAGGTTTGATGCAATTAGGGTTAGGGCGGGGTTAGAGGATGTTTTGTGGGGTGATAAACCGTCTGGGTATGTTTTACGTAAATTTCGGGACCGACAGAGTGCAACCACCATTCTACAATTGGAGACAAGCCCTGGGGTGGGAGGGTATCCAGGGGGTCGAGTCCTATCCAATACGGAAAGTATGAGTCTCTATGCTGATAGTTGGTTTAGAGAGAAATGGAGTTGGAGGGAGGGGGGTTCCTGGGAGGGTTTTTTTGAAGGGGGGTTCCATAGCATTTTAAGTGAGCAAGATAGAGTGGGGTTGGAGGTTGGTATAAGTGAGGTTGAGTGTGGAAGAGGCAGTTTTCGGGATGAGTACCGGGAAAACACCAGGGATAGACGTATACCAAATGATTTTTATAGAGCACATTGGGGTGTATTAGGCAGTGTTTGTTATAGGCTATTGGACCATATGTTAATAGTGGGAAGTTGGGCATATCGCAAAGTACGGGTGTCATAGTTTTGGTGCCAAAGAAGGGGGGGGGTAGAGTGAGTTGAGTGCTTACGTGCAATATCTTGATGTGCGCAGATTACAAGGTTTTTGCGAAAATTTTGGGTAATAGACTGAAGAAGGTCATGGGGGGTCGGTGATACATGGGGGACAGTTTGGTATCCCGGGGAGGAGTATGCGGGTAGGTCATGGTCGTATCGGGATTTCCTTGAGGGTAGTAATAAGGGAGGTATTCTAGTCTGGATTGGGAGAAAGCTTATGATTATGTGGATAGGGAATTTTTGATTGAGAGTATGGTGAGAATGGGTTTTGGAGGGAGGGTGGTTGGATGGGTGAGGACTTTGTATGAGAATGCATCAATGAGAGTACAGGTAAATGGGAGGTTGGGTAGTTCAGTAAGCATGGGAAGGGGTTTAAGGCAGGGGTGTCCACTCTCCCAAATACTATTTGCATGTATGCAGAACCCTTTCTATGTTCTGGTTGATGGTGGGATGGGAAGGTTGGGGAGAGTGGAGGATATTGTGGGAATATTGTTGGTTATGTAGATGATACAACTGTTTTACTTAATGAGATTGAAGATTTAAGAAAAGTGGGAAGGGTAATTGAGATTTTTGGGAATGCTACTGGGATGAGAGTTAATAAGCAGAAATCACGGTTGTTGGAGGTAGGCGCTTGGGTAGGAGGGACCTTGGGGGAGGAGTTTGGTTGGATAACTGTAGATAGGCTAAAGATTTGTGGGATTTTGTTTTTGGCAGATGCACAGGAGAGTAGGAGGGTTAATTCAGAAATGGTAATGGACAGAGCTTTGAGTAGGCTGAGGGGTCTAAGGGCCGGGGATGTAACCTTGCATCAAAGGGTTGTGGTGGTAAATACGCTGATTTATAGTAAGGTGTGGGGAAAGTGGCGGAAATTTACCCATTAAGAAGTCAGGATATTATGGAAATGCAAAGAAGGGTCTTAAGGTATGTGTGGGGCTATGGGAGGGCGTGGTTGGGCAAAGATGTAGTAATGACTGCGGTAAGGCAGGGAGGACTGGGATTGATTGCATTAGGGTCTAGGGTGAAGGCGCTATATGTGAAGCAGAGGTATATTCGGGCAGCGGGGGAAAGGGGTCTTCGGGTGGGGGAGGTGATGGGGGATATCCGCAAATGGTGGGGTGGCAGGGACTTAGTGGAGTGTGAAGACATGTTGCGGTTTATGTTAAAGGTATGCAATGTTAAAAAACTCAAGGTAAAACGGTTAGTGGGTGTGGCCGTCGTCAGGATTAATGCAAGGGATGGCAGTGTATCCCACATATGATTGGAGAGTGATATGGGTGGAATTTAGTAAATTAAGAATACCGGCAAGAGCGAGGGAATTAGTATATAGATTTCTTATGGGGACGTTAGCATCGAAAGAGGTGCTAAGACGAATGGGTTTTGTGAAAGAGGCGTCATGCGCTTTTTGTGGGGAAGTTGAAACGGCTTTTCATGTAGTATATTTCTGTTCTGCATTGGAGGTGGTAAGATTGTGGTTGAAGAGGGTTTTCTTTTTATTGGGGGGGGAAAGATATCACCCCTTAGGGCTTTAATGTTAGATATGGAAGGGGTACCCAAAGAGGTGGGAAGGGCTATCAGATATGTAATAGTTGATTACTTGTATGTTTCTTGGGGGATGAGGGAGGTGGAGGGGAACATTAGGATAAAAGCGCTGGCGGCGAGTTTTTATAGGACAGCATGTAGGAACAAACAATTATATGGGGGAAGGTGGGTAATTAGTTTCCGGAGGGATATCGTGGACTTACTGTTGAACGTTTACTCCGTTTGAGGTGGTGAGAGGCAAGGGGTTGGTCTCTTCAGTGGTGCGCCCTTTGGTGTGATTGGAAGCCTGGTGAGGTATGGTTGATTGGTTTGCACGGTGGTTTGATGTGGGTAAAAGTTTATTGTAGGAGTATGTAGACCTTATGAATTTTTGTAAAATCAGAGTCAAAAGTTATGTGATTTTCGGTTTTTTCCCTTATTGTTATAAGAATCATTTTATATAGGAGGTTTATATTTATATGTAAAATGTGAGGTTATGTCTTATATATTTTTAATCTGAAGATAGATTTAGCCTTGTCATACACCTCTTTTTTTATTATTGTATTGAATATGTACATTATGCACTATGTACGAAAATATATAAGTATTTGATGGGGTTTATATATCCCCTTATTTTGTATGTAAGGTCCTATTATATATTGTAACATTAACTTTGTGCATGAGTAGGGTGTTTGGGGGAACCAATGTCTTTGGTATAGTTCTATCATAAATTGTAATATTTAGTTTATTTGCAGACAAGTCATTTAGCGATTTATTTCTATGTATGATTTAGTTGGTTCTTATGAATAAGTGCACATACACGTATGTGTATATGCATGCGTATATGTATACATATGAGACTGCAGGACTCGTTCCTACATGTCTTATAATGACCCTGACTGTTTTTGTTTGGGAAGTCTGCTGGGTTGGTTTTTTTAGTAGAAATTGTTTTTCAATGGCCATTCATTAGGGAAATTAATGTATGTTATTTAGAATGGGGACTGTACATACGGGGGGGGGGGGGTAGAAGTGTCAGCTGTGTCGGCACTGGCAATGATGAGTATTGTAAAGGAGGGTTTGAAGGTTATGTGGATAATAATATATAAATAACAAAGTGGAAAAAAATAATGCAGATTGTAGGTTTGGGTTTTCCTTGGTTATAATAATAATGATGAATATTGTTATGTTATCTTGTGTAATCTTACTTAACATATTTACATTGGATTTTAATGTATATGACAATGGGATTTATAATTTTGAGTAAGAACTGATAATGTGTTCTTTTATTTATTTAATGTATTGTGTTGTTTTAAATAAAAATATAAAAAAAAAAAAAATAGATTGCAATACCACCCCCAACTTGGTTTGGTCTGCAGTTGTGAATTGCTGTGTATCCTGGTAGAGGGTAGATATCTATTGTGTCCTGTTTAAGCCAGGTCTCAGTAAGAATAATGCAGGAGAAGGGTGTCTTTAGTGATTCAAGGAGTGCTAGGAGGTCATCATAGTGTTTGCTTAAGGACCTGATGTTGTAGTTAAGTACTGATAGACTTTTAGCATTGTTTAGGATAGTGCTGGCTTGTGATGCTGTGTAATAAAGGCAGTTACTTTCCAATAGGTTTTGATTGGGTGTCAGATTATGGAGGTTTAGATCAGGGTCAACGTGATCAATCATCTTCTAGGTTTAAATTATGGTTATTTATATATTTCTGTTTATGGTCAAATGGGTGAGTGAGTGTAAGTGTGAACCACCAGGTGGTATTCGTGTAGTTAGTTGATGGGGTGTATCAGGGAGATAAGATGTTTTCTAATGGTAGTTTTGAAGGTGGTGAATGTGTCTGCAGTTCTAGAGTTTTCAGGTAGGGTGTTCCAGATTTTAGGGCCTCTGACATACATTGAATTTTTGTAAAGATTTAGTCGGACACGGGGAATGTCATAGAGATGTTTTGTGTCTGGTGTTATGCCTGTGGTTCTTGTCACAAACTATCAAGAAAGCGTTTTAGGTCAAGATTAATATTGGAATTTTAAGGTCCTGTAGATAGAGACTGCACAGTAGTAAGTGTGGATGTTCTGAACAGGGAGTAAGTTTAGATCTATGAAGAGTGGGGGTGTTGTGTTGCCAGGGATGGGATTTAGTGATTATTCTTACTGTGGCTTTTTGTATGGGTTATTATTGGCTATAGGTGTGTTGCTGCAGTTGAACCCGTTTGACTACCACCCGCAGGATGGGTATAGTGGGCATAATAAAGATGTAAATACTACTATACCCAGGTAAGTGATGAGAGGCCTCGTCTCCCCCACTACCAGTATTTACTTGTATCGTTTTCTTTTTATATAATATTGAAAAAAGATACAGTATATAGTGCTGAGAAATGGCATTACCAGCTAAGTTTAAAGAGTTTGAACGTAACTTAGAAAGACAGCTCATGCCTGCTCAGCCGCCCCTGCAGACGAGGTCTTGAGAAGCTGTCGAAGTCATCTCTAACGGCTGTGAAGAGTTATAATTTGTAAGATTATAAATTACCCTAGGGGGTGTTATGTCAGCATATTTCATTCACTGATGGCTGACAAACTTACTTGTGTGGACTCAAAAGTCCGCACCTAACTGCCGACTGTAGGTTGATTACAAACTCCTTGCGTACTCAAGAACTGCGCAGTCCCGTACTACAAGAAATTCGTAACCTACCTGCTCTTGTAGCGTGAGCTATGGTGTTCTTCACAACCTTCGACAGGTATCGGTGACTTGATAGAGCTGAAGTGTCTTGGATGTCCACGTCTTCCATAGTCTAGGATACGCACACTGGTACCTATGTTCCACAAGATTTGTCTTTATTGTTCACAATCTTATCAATAAAGAAGCTGATCACACTTCTCTTAAGTGTTTATTGTGGTTTATGAGATACTTTGTTCACACTAACGCACAGATCGTTCTTTGTTGGTTATCCTGGTGTCAGTGTCACTCTCAGTAGAGTCAAAAGTAATCTGAAGATGGCACAGCGCCCCACGCCGTTACTCCCCTAGCACAAAGGAAAAGCTGACCTAGTACTTTTGCTTCCTTGCCACTTCCTCGATGAAGCAAAGCAGAATGTTTAAATCTTGCTGTCTTAAACATAGACAACAATGTCCACTATCTTTACTATGGTAATAAAGTGAGAGCAGGATTTTCCTTAATTGTCCTGCTAAGGTAAGAGATGAACTGTCTTTTATTAAGCTACACTTTGCAACACAGGACCGCACGGAGTGTCAAGCCACGTCACATACTGGTACTGCATCTGGGTTTAAATTACTGACTGTAGCAGTAAACAAGACGCTTGCCCCTTCTGAGAGGGCTGGGCCCCTCAGGGCTGAAAGGGGCTGAAGGGGGCTGATATCCCCCTCCTGGAGAAAATTTCTCCACATATAGCGTGGCTACCATGATCAGTATGATATTTTTGAGATTATGTCAAGAGCTGTATTTACTAACACACCTATCATGCAGCATGAATTTCCTGTCATACTCAGTCACAAAGGATGGTTTACCTGCCATACTTCGTTATTAAAGATGGTTTACGCGTCATACTCATTCGCTGCCTGACCACGGTGGAGTGCGGTTGTGTCCCCGGCACCCCTCGTGCTTCGCGCAAATTTTAAAAAATTTGGGTAAATTTTTCCCCCAAAAAAAAAAAAA
>NW_026480573.1:0-10569 GCF_026875155.1 Cherax quadricarinatus
GTGTTTTAGGGGAGGGAGTGTTCGAACACTTGATGTGGGGGAGGGAGTGTTCGAACACTGATGAGGTGGGGAGGGAGTGTTCGAACACTGATGAGCGGGGGTGGAGTGTTCAAACACTTGATGTGGTGGGGAGGGAGTGTTCGAACACTTGATGAGGTGGGAGGGAGTGTTCGAACACTTGATGAGGTGGGGAAGGAAGTGTTCGAACACTTGATGAGGTGGGGAGGGAGTGTTCGAAACCTTGATGAGGTGGGGAGGGAGTGTTCGAATACTTGAATGTGCTGGGAGGAGTGTTCGAACACTTGATGAGGCGGGGAGGGAGTGTTCGAACACTTGATGTGGTGGGGAGGAGTGTTCGAACACTTGATGAGGTGGGGAGGGAGTGTTCGAACACTTGAGAGGTGGGGAGGGATGTTCGAACACTTGATGAGGTGGGGAGGGAGTGTTCGAACACTGATGAGGTGGGAGGGAGTGTTCGAATACTTGATGTGGTGGGGAGGGGAGTGTTTCGAACACTTGATGAGGTGGGGAGGGAGTGTTCGAACACTTGAGAGATTGGGAGGGAGTGTTCGAACACTTGAGGTGGGAGGGATGTGTTCGAACTTGATGAGTGGGGGGGAGTGTTAACACTTGATGGGTGGAGGGAGTGTTCGAACACTTGATGTGGTGAGGGAGGGAGGGGGTGTTCGAACACTTGATGAGGTGGGGAGGGAGTGTTTTGAACACTTGATGAGGTGGGGAGGGAGTGTTCGAACACTTGATGAGGTGGGGAGGGAGTGTTCGAACACTTGATGAGGTGGGGAGGGAGTGTTCGAACACTTGATGAGGTGGGGGGGGAGTGTTCGAACACTTGATGAGGTGGGGAGGGAGTGTTCGAACACTTGATGAGGTGGGGAGAGAGTGTTCGAACACTTGATGAGGTGGGGAGGGAGTGTTCGAACACTTGATGAGGTGGGGAGGGAGTGTTCGAACACTTGATGAGGTGGGGAGGGAGTGTTCGAACACTTGATGAGGTGGGGAGGGAGTGTTCGAACACTTGATGAGGTGGGGAGGGAGTGTTCGAACACTTGATGAGGTGGGGAGGGAGTGTTCGAACACTTGATGAGGTGGGGAGGGAGTGTTCGAACACTTGATGAGGTGGGGAGGGAGTGTTCGAACACTTGATGAGGTGGGGGAGGAGTGTTCGAACACTTGATGAGGTGGGGAGGGAGTGTTCGAACACTTGATGAGTGGGGAGGAGTGTTCGAACACTTGATGAGGTGGGGAGGGAGTGTTCGAACACTTGATGAGGTGGGGAGGGAGTGTTCGAACACTGATGAGGTGGGGAGGGAGTGTTCGAACACTTGATGAGGTGGGGAGGGAGTGTTCGAACACTTGATGAGGTGGGGGAGGGAGTGTTCGAACACTTGATGAGGTGGGGAGGGAGTGTTCGAACACTTGATGAGGTGGGGAGGGAGTGTTCGAACACTTGATGAGGTGGGGAGGGAGTGTTCGAACACTTGATGAGTGGGGAGGGAGTGTTCGAACACTGATGAGGTGGGGAGGGAGTGTTCGAACACTTGATGAGGTGGGGAGGGAGTGTTCGAACACTTGATGAGGTGGGGAGGGAGTGTTTCGAACACTTGATGAGGTGGGGAGGGAGTGTTCGAACACTTGATGAGGTGGGGAGGGAGTGTTCGAACACTTGATGAGGTGGGGAGGGAGTGTTCGAACACTTGATGAGGTGGGGAGGGAGTGTTCGAACACTTGATGAGGTGGGGAGGGAGTGTTCGAACACTTGATGAGGTGGGGAGGGAGTGGTTCGAAACACTTGATAGAGGTGGGGAGGGAGTGTTCGAACACTTGATGAGGTGGGGAGGGAGTGTTCGAACACTTGATGAGGTGGGGAGGGAGTGTACTAACACTTGATGAGGGTGGGGAAGATGTACATCCGAAAAATAGACGCAGAGGAGAGTCCTTAAGAGACAAAATGAGTAAATACGTGGAAGAGTTAAGAAAGAGAGAGAAAAGAGAGAGGAGAGAGAGAGAGCGAGAGAGAGAGAGAAAGGAGAAGAGAGAGAGAGAGATGAGAGAGAGAGAGAGAGAGAGCTCATCTCCCCACTGAGTCCATGATAGCGCCAGGAAGAAGTTAAGAGAGGGGGGAAAAGAGAAGGATATAGATGGAAAGTAGAGGTAGTATGAGATAAGTGAAGAACAATAAAAGTAGAGAGAGGAGCAGCAGGTTCTTAAAAATGATAGAGAACAGTATTAGCGTGTTTGCTGGAAGGTGGGTGGTGGTGGTGGTGGTGGAGTGGTGGTGGTTGGTGGTGAGGTGGGGTGGTGGTGGTGGTGGTGGTGGTGGGTGGTGGTGGTGGTGGAGGTGGTGGTGTGGTGGTGGTGGTGATGGTGGTGGTGGTGGTGTGTGGTTGTGTGGTGTGGTGGTGGTGTGTGGTGGTGGTGGTGATGTGGTGGTGGTGGTGATCATGGTGGTGGTGGTGTCAAGGAAGGCGGTGGTGTTGGTGGTCAGGGCGGTGGATGTCGGTGTCAGGGTGGTGGTGGTGGTGATCAGGGTGGTGGTGGTGTGATCAGGGTGGGTGGTGGTGTGGTCAGGTGGTGGTGGAAGTCCAGGGTGGTGGTGGTGGTCCAGGTGGTGGTGGAGTCATGTGGTGGTGTTGGTCAGGGTGTGGTGGTGGTGGTGGTGGTGGGGGATGGTGGTGGTGGTGGTGAATCAGGGTGGTTTGGTGGTGGTCAAGGCGGTGGGTGTGTTGGTGGTCATGGCTGTGGTGTTGGGTGGTCAGGGTGGTGGTGGTGGTGATCAGGGTGGTGGTGGTGGTGTCAGGGTGGTGTGGAAGTCAGGGTGGTGTGTTGGTAAGGGTGTTGGAGGAGGTCAGGGTGTGGTGGTGGTCAGGGTGGTGTGGAATCAGGTGGTGGTGGTGGTCAGGGGGGTGGTGGTAGTCAGGGTGAGTGTGTGTTTGTGGTTAGGTGGTGCAGTAGTCAGGGTGGTGGTGGTGGACAGGTGGTGGCAGTGGTCAGGGTGGTGGTGTGGTCAGGGTGTGGGGTGGTCCAGGGTGGTGGTGGTGGTCAGGTGGTGGTGGTAGTCAGGGTTGTGTGGTGGTCAGGGAGGTGGCAGTGGTCAGGGTGGTGGGTGGTGTCAGGTGTGGTGGAGTCAGTGTTGTTGGCAGTGGTCAGGGTGGTGGCAGTGTTCAGTGTGGTGGTGTGGTCAGGTGTGGTGGTGGTCAGGGTGGGGTGGAAGTCAGGGGGTGATGGTGGTCAGGGTGTGGAGGAGCAGGGTGGAGTGGTGTCAGGGTGGTGGTGGAAGTCAGGGTGGTGGAGGTGGTCAGGGTGGGAGGTGTATATCAGGTGGTGTGTGTGGTCAGGGTGGTGGCAGTGGTCAGTGTGTGGTGGGTCAGGGTGGTGGTTGGTGGTCAGGGTGGTGTTGTGGTCAGGGTGGTGTGGGTAGTCATGGTGTGGTGGTGGTCAGTGGTGGCAGTGGTCAGGTGGTGTGGTGTCAGGGTGGTGTGTGTCAGGGTGTGGTTGGTGGTCAGGGTGGTTGGTGGTAGTCAGGGTGGTGGGGGTATTCAGGGTGGGTGGTGGTGTGGTGGTGTGGTGGTGGATCAGGTGGTGGTGGTGGTCAGGGTGGTGTGGTATCAGGGTGGTGGTGGTGTCAGGGGTGGTGGCAGTGGTCAGGATGGTGGTGGAGGTGGTCAGGCGGTGGTGTTGATTGTCAAGGGCGGTAGGGTGTTGGTGGTGCAGGGTGGTGTGGTTGTGATGCAGGTGGTGGTGGGGTCAGGGTGGTGGTGGAAGTCAGGGTGTGAAGTGGTGCAGGTAGGTGATGGAGGTCAGGGTGGTGGTGGTGTCAGGGTGGTGGTGGAAGTCAGGTGGTGGTGGTGTGTAGTGAGGTGCTAAATTACAGCATATAGGTGGTGGTCAGGGTGGTGCATGTCAGGGTGTGTTGTGGTTCAGGGTGGTGGTGGTGTCAGGGTGGTTGTGTTGTGGTGGTCAGGTGGTGGTGGTGGTGGGTCTGGGTAGTGCGGTGGTGTGTTCTATGTGGGGGAATGGTAGTTCAGGGTGGAGGGAAAGGTTGTTAGGGTGGAGTGGTGGTGGTCAGGTGACGGAATGGTGAACAGGGTGGAGGTGGATGTGGAGGTCAAGGTGGAAGGGAATGGGTAGTCAGTGTGGGGCGTGTAAATGGTGTTCCAGGGTGAGGTGTTGTGGACAGGGTGGAGGTGGTGGTGGTCATGGTGGAGGTGTGGTGGTGGTCAGGGTGGAGGAATGGTGATCAGGGTGGAGGTGTTGGTGGTGGTCAAAGGTGGAGGAATGGTAGTCAGGTGGAATTAATGGTAGTTTTGCTCCCTGGGATGGAGGTTTATCTGGAGGTATAAAGAGTTATTGAAAAGAACGGGTAGTTGAGATTGTTGAGATTTAAGGAAGATATTGGTTGACGTGGTTTGACGTGGTTGAGATGTACAGGATGAGGCTTGAAATGAATTGAGATGTGGCGGAGGCATTGGGAGCCAAAGATTGTGGTTGAGGTGGTTGAGAGCGGAAAGAATGGCGGTGAGATTGGAAAAAAAGGTTGCTGGTGATGGACAATAAAATAGTTGGTGGAGATGACTACAAGATGGGGTTGAAAGGAGTTACCTGGAAGTGGAAGGTAGGGGAGAAGTCCAGAAATAATAATTTTCCTCCAAACTGTTTTCTACCGTGTGAGTTCTCTGTCTGTCTGTCTGACTCTCTCTCTCTCTTCTCCTCCCCCCCATCTCTCTCTCTCTCTCTCTCTCCATCTGCTCATCTCTCTCCTCGTATTCTATCACTCTCTCACTCCCTTCCTCTCTCTCTCTCTCTCTCTCTCTCCCCCATCTCTCTCTCTCTCCTTCTCCTCTCTCTCTCTCCTCCTCTCTCTCTCGTCTCTCCTCTCTCTCTCTGACGCACACATTCACTTTCACATTTTTTTTTTCTCTCTCTTGAGTCCAGGTTACAGCTAACACAAGAGAACGAGCATTCTAATGGTACTCTCACAGGTGTGTTGTGTGTTGGGTGTGAGTGTGTGTGCGTGTGGTGTGGTGTGTGTGTGTGTGTGTATGGTGAGTGTGTGTGTGTGGTGTGAGTGTGTGTGTGAGTGTGGTGTTGTGTGTGGTGCGGTGTGTGTGTGTGAGTGTGTGTGCGTGTGTGTGTGTGTGAAGTGTGTGTGTGTGTGGTGAAAGTATGCTTGGTGTGTTCCATCCTCTTTAATGAATTGACATGAATTAATATAGTATTTTTTCAGACTGTGAACCTGCAAAAATATTCTTCAAGTCTTCGTTCTATCAATTACTTACTGGCAGACATTGCAGACATGCAACAACAGCAAACATTGCAGTCAGTCACAAATCAAGCTAGAATCTGCTAACATGATTTGTTGAGCATCGTGATGCGTGAGGGGGAACTCTCTCGCTTCCATTTCCACAGTGGCTGCGCATTCATGATGAACCCAGATAGGTAGCCTAATATGTTGTGATCCGCTGAATGGCTTGAGAGGGGTCTGGCTGGTTTCACAGCTTCCCGCAGACCGAGGTAACTACTTATCCGCACCCACCCACACTCTGACTGTGTTTACAAGCACCTCAGCCATGTAGCAGTGAGTAGACCTGATGGTGGTCACTCACGTACATGGCTGCTCTGGCTACATGCTTTCACCACACACACACACACAGGACATCACACACACACTCACACACACACACACATCTACACGACACACACACACACCAGCACACACACACACACACCACACACACACGCACACACACACTCATTCACGACACTATATCAAGAAATTGGAGAACGAAATTAGTCCCGGACTAAGGGGTTCAGGGCACTCAACTTGATGACACTTGAGGAAGGAAGGACTGGGGGTGATATGATAACAATGTACAAAATATGAGATTAATTGATAGGGTGGATAGCGACAGATTATTTGAGACAGGAAACAGAAACACGAGGACACAGCTAGAAGTTGAAAGGACAAATGAGTCACAGGGATGTTAGGAAGTACTTTTTTTTTGGCCTTAGAGCAGTGAGTAAGTGGAACCAAGAGACTAATGTAGTTGAGGCAGGAGCCATACATAGCTTTAAGAAGAGATACGGTAAGGTTCTCGAATCCAGGAGAGAGTAAACCATTTAGCGATCAGCGAAGAGGCGGGGCCAGGAGCTGAAACTCAACCTCTTGCAATCACATAGATGAGTACAAACACACTCACAAACACACACACACATCCCACACACACACACACACAAACATACCACACACACATACACCCCACACACACACATACACACACACACAACATACACACACACACACAAAACACACACACACCACACACACACACACACACACAACACACACACACACACACATACACATACACACACACACACATACACACAAAACACACACACACACACACACCACCACACCACACACACACAAAACCACACACACACACCCCACAAAAATACACAAAATTCACATACACAAAACACACAACCACACACACACACACACACACATACACACACAGACACACACACACACACACACAGACACACAGACACACACACACACATAAACACACACACACACCCCCACACACACACACACACACACACACACACACACACATACACACACACACACACACACACAAACACACACACACATCCCACACACACACACACGCACACACATACACACACACACACACACGCACACACACACACACACACACGCACACACATACACGCACACACACACACACACACACTACACACAACATCCACATCAGGAGGAAAACAACAGTCAAGGACCAGGTAATCAGGTTTAAGGAAGGAAGGAGGAAGAGACAACAGGAAATGACCGGGAAGTATGTGAAGAACTCAACAAGAGTTTCAAAGAAGTGTTCACAGAGGAGACAGAAGGGACTCCAGAAAAGAGGGAAAGGGTGGGGCACACCACCAAGTGCTGGACACAGTGCACACAACCGAGGAAGAAGTGAAGAGGCTTCTGAGTGAGCTAGTTTACCTCAAAGGCAATGGGGCCAGATAACATCTCCCCATGGGTATTGAGAGAGGGAGCAGAGGCGCTATGTGTACCCCTAACAACAATATTCAATACATTTTATCGAAAAGGGAGATTGCCTGAGGCATGGAGACAGCAAATGTAGTCCCAATCTTTAAAAAAGGGGGACAGACATAAAAGCATTAAACTACAGACCAGTGGTCACGGGACTGTATAGTATGCAAAATCATGGAGAAGATTATCAGGAGGAAGAGTGGTGGAACACCTAGAAAGGAATGATTCATCAACAGCAGCCAGCATGGTTTCAGGGAGGGAAAAATTTCCGTGTCACAAACCTACTGGAGTTTTATGACAGGTGACAGCAGTAAGACAAGAGAGAGAGGGGTGGGGGATTGCATTTTCTTGGACTCCCAGAAGGCGTTTGACACAGTCCACACAAGAGATTGGTGCAAAACTGGGGGACCAAGCAGGGATAACAGGGAAGGCACTACAATGGATCAGGGAATACTTGTCAGGAAGACAGCAGCGAGTCATGGTAGTGGCGAGGTGTCAGAGTGGGCACCTGTGACCAGCGGGGGTCCCGCAGGGGTCAGTCCTAGGACCAGTGCTGTTTCTGGTATTTGTGAACGACATGACGGAAGGAATAGACTCTGAGGTGTCCCTGTTTGCAGATGACGTGAAGTTGATGAGAAGAATACACTCGATCGAAAGACCAGGCAGAACTACAAAGGGATCTGGACAGGCTGCAGAACTGGTCCAGCAATTGGCTCCTGGAGTTCAATCCCACCAAGTGCAAGTCATGAAGATTGGGGAAAGGGCAAAGAAGGGCCGCAAACGGAGTACAGTCTAGGGGGTCAGAGACTACAAACCTCACTCAAGGAAAAAGATCTTGGGGTGAGTATAAAAACCAGGCACATCTCCTGAAGCGCACATCAACCAAATAACTGCTGCAGCATATGGGCGCCTAGCAAACCTCAGAACAGCATTCCGACATCTTAATAAGGAATCGTTCAGGACCCTGTACACCGTATACGTTAGGCCCATATTGGAGTATGCGGCACCAGTTTGGAACCCACACCTAGCCAGCACGTAAAGAAACTAGAGAAAGTGCAAGGTTTTGCAACAAGACTAGTCCCAGAGCTAAGAGGTTTCCTACGAGGAGAGGTTAAGGGAAATCAACCTGACGACACTGGAGGACAGGAGAGATAGGGGGGACATGATAACGACATACAAAATACTGAGAGGAATTGACAAGGTGGACAAAAACAGGATGTTCCAGGATTGGACACAGTAACAAGGGGACACAGTTGGAAGCTAAAGACACAGATGAATCACAGGGATGTTAGGGGAAATATTTCTTCAGCCACAGAGTAGTCAGTAAGTGGAATTGTTTGGGAAGCGATTGTAGTTTAGGCAGGATCCATACATAGCTTTTAAGCAGAGGTACGATAAAGCTCACGGCTCAGGGAGAGTGACCTAGTAGCGATCAGTGAAGAGGCGGGGCCAGGAGCTCGGACTCGACCCCCGCAACCCCAACTAGGTGAGTACACAACACCACACACCACACAACCCCATAACACACCACACACACACATACACACACCCACCCCACACCATACACACACACACACATACCACACAAAACACACACACACCCCACACATACACACACACACACACAAGACCAAAACGAGTCCTTGGTTTACCCGAAGGTGTAGGGAGGCAAAAACTAAGTGCAACAGAGAATGGAAAAGATACAGGAGGCATAGGACACAGGAAAACAAGGAGATAAGTAGAAGAGCCAGAAACGAGTATGCACAGATAAGGAGGGAGGCCCAGCGACAGTATGAAAACGGCATAGCATCGAAAGTCAAATCTGACCCGAAACTGCTGTATAGCCGCATTAGGAGGAAGACAACAGTCAAGGACCAGGTGATAAGGCTGAGGAAAGAAGGTGGAGAACTCACAAGAAACGATCAAGAGGTATGTGAGGAGCTCAACACGAGATTTAAGGAAGTATTTACAGTAGAGACAGGAAGGACTCTCGGGGGACAGACCAGATGGGGACACCAGCAAGGAATACACCAACAAGTGTTGGACGACATACATACAGATGAGGAGGAGGTGAAGAAACTGCTAAGGGACATCGATACCTCAAAGGCAATGGGACCGGACAGCATCTCCCCGTGGATCCTTAGAGAGAGAGCAGATATGTTGTGCGTGCCACTTACCACAATCTTCAACACGTCCCTGGAAACTGGGCAACTACCTGAGGTATGGAAGACGGCAAATATAGTTCCCATTTTTAAAAAAGGAGACAGAAAGGAGGCACTAAACTATAGACCTGTGTCATTGACGTGTATAGTATGCAAAGTTATGGAGAAGATTATCAGGAGGAGAGTGGTGGAGCACCTGGAACGGAACAAGAGTATAAATGCCAACCAGCACGGATTCATGGAAGGCAAATCCTGTGTCACAAACCTTCTGGAGTTTTATGATAAAAATAACAGAAGTAAGACACGAGAGAGAGGGGTGGGTTGATTGCATCTTCTTGGACTGCAAGAAGACTTTCGACACAGTTCCTCACAAGAGATTTGTGCAGAAGCTAGAGCATCAGGCGCATATAACAGGAAGGGCACTGCAATGGATCAGAGAATACCTGACAGGGAGGCAACAACGAGTTATGGTACGTAATGATGTATCACAGTGGGCACCTGTGACGAGCGGGGTCCCACAGGGGTCGGTCCTAGGACCAGTGCTATTTTTTGTATATGTGAACGACATGATGGAAGGGTTAGACTCAGAAGTGTCCCTGTTTGCAGATGATGTGAAGTTAATGAGGAGAATTAAATCAGATGAGGACCAGGCAGGACTTCAAAGAGACCTGGACAGACTGGACACCTGGTCCAGCAAATGGCTTCTCGAATTTAATCCTGCCAAATGCAAAGTTCCCTGAAGATAGGGAAGGGCACAGAAGACCACAGACGAGTATAGGGCTGGTGGCCAAAGACTGCAAACCTCCTCAAGGAGAAAGATTTTGGGGTGAGTATAACACCGAAACATGTCTCCGGAAGCAAAAATTTAATCAGATAACTGCTGCAGCATATGGGCGCCTGGCAAACCTGAGAACAGCATTCCGATACCTTAGTAAGGAATCGTTTCAAGACACTGTACACAGTGTATGTCGGGCCCATAAAGGAGTATGCAGCACCTGTTTGGAACCCGCACTTGATAAGCACGTCAAGAAACTAAAAGAAAGTACAAAGGTTTGCGACAAGGTTAGTTCCAGAGCTAAGGGGAATGTCCTATAAAAAAGATTTTAAGGGAAAACGGCCCCCCGACGAACTGGAGGACAGGAGGGTCGGGGGGGGACATGATAAAGCATCAAAAATTCTGCGTGGAATAGACAAGGTGGGCAAAGGGCGGATGTTCCGGGAGGGGACAAGAAACAAAGGCCACAATTGGAAATTGAAGACACACTAAGTCGGAGTTTAGGAAAAGTATTTTTCAGTCATAGAGTTGTCAGCATT
>NW_026480577.1:0-35377 GCF_026875155.1 Cherax quadricarinatus
TGCCCACATGTTTAGAAACCCACCCCACTTTTTTTTCTTCCCCCCCTGTGGGAAATTTTTTTTTTTTTCCAGGGCCCAATTTTAAAATTTTAAAAATTTTGTTTTTTTTTTGTGTTCTGTCCCCCGTTCCTCCCGAGAGAGAGACCGATTTTTTTTAACTACCAGTATTTTTCGCGGGGGGACGCGCGCTTTAGGTGGCCGATCGTATGTAAAAACCCCTGTACGGTCTGCCCCAGAAAAGCCCATGCGGTTCCAGTTTGGGTTTCATTTTTCGCGCCACTCAAGGCTGCCATCTATGGGCCTTCCCAAATTAAGTATGCCCAGACTTGCCTCGCTCTCATCCACACAGGGGCCTGGCATCAAGCCCCAAAAAGTCCTCCCGCCTCTCCGGGGGCTTTGGCCCCCCCGGGGCCATGGGCACAAACACCAAGCCTGGGGAAAACCCACCACTATTTAAACAATAAACGGGAAGCCTCCGAAAAATTTTATATCATTTATCATCCCCGAAACCAACTCCCAAAACAACCCCTTTTTTAAAACTGTCCCCGGGCCCTACCCAAAGGCAAAGGCCTCTCGGGTTTCCATCCCCGCCCCAAAGGGGGGAAAAATTGGGAATGAGAGGCTTGTGGGCTAAAAACTCGGATCAGGAAACCTCCCCGCCCCCTAAAAGGGTTTCCCAATGGTGTCGTTCTCTCTGTGCTTTAGTATTTTTTATTAAATTTTCCCCGGGTTTATTTTTCCCCCGGCCCTTTCCTCTTGGCGTGTTATTTTAAAAGGTTTTTTTACCGGGTATTCCCCCGGCCCCGGGGGCCCTTGTCCAAGGGGTTTTTCCCGGGGCCCTTGGCTCCCCTTTTAGGGAGTATCTGAGACCTAATCCCCCAAAGGGGGGGAGGAAACAAGAAACCTCCTCATCTTTGGGACCAATGCCCCCGGGCCCTAGCCACAAGCTGGGCCTTTTGGGGCGGCCATCCCCCCCCAGGGGGGCAAATGGGAATGAAAAGTCTTGTGATTTAAAGGCTGGGGCTCAGGCAACCTACCCTCCCCTAAAAAGGGTTGGGATGGTGTCGATTCTCTGTGCGTGCCTGACCTCTTTGGAAGTTTTTTTTTAAAATTTTTTTAAATTACTTTTGTTACAATGTTATTTAATTTACGTAAATTTTTATCAAAAAATTTTTGGGGAAAAACAAAGTTGTTGGAATGTTAAAATATTTGAGTTGCTTGCCCAAAGACAAGATTTTTGAAGTTCCCAAGTGGTTTTATGATCTTCATGTAGTATATTACGGGGAAATTTGTTAAATTTTAGAATATTTGGGCCATTGAATTTTTAAATTTTAAAAACTGTGCTTTTTGACTGATGTGCAAGGGCGGGCAAGAAATTTATATTAAGTCATATTTTGAAAGGGTTAGTTTTGGGGCGGGTTTTTGATTAGTTTTTGGTAAAGGGTTTGAATAACAGCGCAAATTAGGGTTATTTAAAAAATTTTAAACCCCCAAAAGGGGTAGATTTCCCAAAATTTGGGGGGAAAAGGGTATTTTTAATTGATAGGGGCCCCGTAAAAAAAATAAAAAAAATTCAAAAAAAATACTGCTTCGTTTAATTTTTTTTCGGGGAAGGGGGTGTGAGACGGGATATTTATGAATTAAAATTTTTTTAAAAAGAAACTTTTGGATGCATAACATTCGCTCGCATTACAAAAACAAAAGGAAAAAGATTGAGAGGAGGGGAGAAGAGAGAGAGGGGGAGAGGAGAGGAGAGGGGAAAAGAGGGGGAGAGAGGGGGAGAGAGAAGGGAAAAAAGAATAGAGAGAGAGAGAGAGAGAGGGGAGATTTGCTTGACAGAGTAGAGAACAGACCCAAGCGTTCATCTCTCCCCGGGACCCCACCCTGGAAAAACCCTGTTTTTTTCGCAGAGCCTTAAAACTAGGAGGGATGTGGGGGGGCCTTACGGGTTATGTAAAAGGCCCCATTTTTTGCCCAAAAGTACCACATTTGGGGAACCGCTTCGAGGCAGCGGAAACAAGCTTTTATCCCACAAGAGGGGCAGAAAGCAGCAACTTCTTTCTGGCTGTCCCCTTTCTCCAAAAACATCACTCCACTGAGATCATTTTATACCCAGGATGCCTGGGAGTAGGGAACACAATCACAGCATAATGATGTAAACCCGGAGATAAAGTCAGTTGGATAATGAAAATGCGGGGGCCCACAGATGGCTCCAACTTCACCCCTTTTCCCTTTACTTGTATTCTCATAAAAATAAAAATACTTTCAAATGAGCTTGTAGAAAACAGCTCTTACTTCCCCAAAAAAGCAGGAACCCTAAAATAGCTTGAAATAAATTTTAGGGACCCTTTAAACCCTTGTCAAACATGTGTAAAGAGAGAAAAAGGAGAGGATAGAGGGGAGAGAGAGGAGGGGGAGAGAGAAAAGAGAGAGAGAGGGGAGAGCAGAAAGGCTAGAGTAAAATGTTCAAATTTGGGATGAAAGCAAACAGCATCGTTTAAGGGAAATTAAAATTTTTTTGCATCAGATGAAAAAAGCGTCAGAGACAAGGGAAAGAAAAAATGCGAGTTTTAGATAAATTTTTTTCAAGGCGATTGAAAAAATTTTTTGGAAAATTGTATTTTGATAAACAGGATAATCGCTAAGAAATTTTGGAGTGACAAGAAGACGGGGTTTAATCCATGCACCCTTTTAGGGGGTTTCTTGTAAAATTTGAAAAGAAAGGGGTTAAATCCGCAGCCTCAGAGGGACTCTTGAAAAAAGTGACAAGAAGATTTGGGAAAATCCATGCACCCAAGGGTTTTTTGGGTTTAAAAGTGAAAAAGAAAACATTAATCCATGAAGCCTAAAGGGGGAACCTTTTTAAAAAAGTACAAAAAGGGAACGGGGAAAACCCAGCAGCCTCAGAGGGATTTTGTAAAATGCCCCAAGAAGACATAAAAATTTTTCCAAAGCACCCCAAAAGGGGGACTCTTGAAAAAGGGCCCAAAGAAGACGGGGTTTAACCATGAGCCTCAAAGGGATTCTTGTAAAAGGGAAAAGGAAGAAAATGGTAATCCATGCAGCCCAGAGGGACTCTTGAAAAAGTGACAAAAAACCGGGGTAATCCTGCACCCCTCGGGGGATTCTTGAAAAATTGACTAGAAGACATGGGTTAATCCATGCACCCTTTAAAGGGGGAAACCTTGTAAAAGTGACAAGAAGAGGTGGAACCCCATGCACCCTCAGAGGGCCCTTTGTAAAAGTGAAAAGAAGACGGGGTAATCCATGCAGCCTAAAGAGGGAAATTTTGTAAAAGTGAAAAGAAGACAGGGTAATCCAGCACCCTCAGGGGGGATTTTTTAAAAAGGGGCCCAAGAAGACTTGGAATCCATGCACCCTAAAGGGGGTTTCCCTTGTAAAAGTGCCTAGAAGAAAAGGTTTAACCCTTGCAGCCTCAAGGGACCCCTTGTAAAAGTACAAAAAAATACGGGGTAATCCATGCAGCCCAGGGGGGACTTTGAAAAAGTGCAAAAAGACGGGTTTAATCCATGCAGCCTCAGAGGGATTCTTGTAAAAGTGACAAGAAACAGGGTTAATCCATGCGCCCCCGGGAGGGACTCTTGTAAAAGGTGACAAAAAGACTGGTAATCCATGCAGCCTCAGGGGGGGGACTCTTTTAAAAGTAAACAAGAAGACGGGTTTAATCCATGCAGCCCAAGGGATTTTTGAAAAAGTGACAAAAAAACTGGTAATCCATGCAGCCTCAGAGGGACTCTTGAAAAAGTGACAAGAAACGGGGTAATCCTTGCAGCCTAGGGGGATTCTTGTAAAAGTGACAAAAGACGTAGGGAAAACCCATGCAGCCTCAGAGGGTTTTTCTTGAAAAAGGGGAAAAAAGGACAGGGTAATCCAGGAAAGCCTAGAGGGACTCTTGAAAAAATTCCCAAACGAAAAATGAGGATAAAAATTTAAAATTTAAAGTTGTATATCCTTTACTAATAACTCTAACAAAATTTAAAAATTTTTTTAGGATATGCAGAACGTACTGGAAATTTTGATTAAAATAAAAGTTTAACTTTTAAAAAGTTTAATCTTCTTTGGTTTTATTAACATACCATATCGGGAATTTAAAAATTTTTTAGCAGTTTTATAAATGTTTTGGGTATGAAAATTTGTCAACATTTGCAAAAAAGTATCACAATCCAAAAAACCTGTGCGGGGTGTTTAAACAGTGGGGGGGGGTTTATCCCCCGGGCTCCAGCCCTTTTCCTCAGTGAGCCCTAAACTTCCTTTGGATATTGTTCTTTATCCTTTATGGGCCTCTGTGTTTTCAAATTTTTGTTGTATCAAAAAAACGTTGGCTGAAAAACAGCCCCTGGTGATCCCGGACGGATGTGGGAAAAAAGAACGTACTTTTCGGACATTTTTTAGGGGAAACGTTTCGCCAAGTGTGCTTTTCATCCCTAATAAACATTTTGGGAATGAGGAAGAAAACTTGGCGAAACGTTTGTAATAAATGCCCTTGAACTCTTCTTTAAGTTGTCTTTTTCCACACGGATTTTCAAATTTGCCCTTTTGGTTTCTGTGTTAGGGGACGTGTTCTTCCCATTTCAAAAAATTTTTTATATACTTTTTTTGAATTTAAGACTAATTTTTTTAAAAATTTTTTAAAGTTCAAAGGGATATGAGAACATGCTTCTGGGGTCTTCGTGTGTGGTTTTGGTGGCCTCCACCACCCAGGGCCCCCCGGGTTTGAGCCCCCTGTCCAACTTTCTGTTTATTTATTTTTAGTTTGTTTATTTCGACTTAATCGAGTTTAAAGACTATGAGGGGAAGGTAGACTTAAATGCGAAATTACTAGTCTGTTGGGAAAAAAGGACGGCCCACTGACGGTATATTTTATATTTATAAATAATATAAATATAATATATATATATTTTAATTTTAAAAATTTATATATATTTAAAAATATAATATATATATTTTTATTTTAAAAACAAAATACATTGACAAAAAAATTTTACAAAAAAAAGATACAAAGTTTAAAAAAACCCTAGGTAATCAGAGCTAAAATCTCGAATTTCTTCGTCCAGCTCCCCGGCGGTGGGGGCCCCGTGCCCCAAATGCTGCAGGCATTTCCCCTCTGGATCGCAACCGAGTCCCCTGAAAGAGGAAGTGGTGCCCCGTTGGTTTTCCCTTTGGGTTTTTTATATAGCTTTTCACCTACCCTTTGAGGGGAAATTTAAAGCACACTTTTCCCCCAAAGCTTTCCCAAAAACTCCGACCCCATTGGAATGAATTACAGCAAGGGGGGAAAGGCTTAAAATTTGCGGAAACTTTTGGTCTCCCCGTGGCGGGGGCTCCACCCCCTTCCAACGGAGTATGGCAAGTAGGTGTCTGCCAAGGGGGCGGCACATGTTTTAGTCCCAGCAATTTTGCTTTCCATCCTTTTCCCAAAGGGGCAAAAAGTGGGTTTCCCTTAGGACCCCTTTAGATTTCCCTCGACCTTTGCACCCGGGGTTCCCCTTGAGCTGGGGAACGGGGGTGTGGCGAGGCTTTTCCCTTTAAAGAGGAATTTACCTTCCCCATGCTGGGATTTTTCCCCTTTTTTGTGTAACACACGAGGGGCCATGAAGGGCCGAATTGATCAATTTCGCCCCAATCAAACCCAAGTTTGGTTTAGGATGGGGCGGCTAGGGGAAGAGAACACCAATTTCCCAATGGCCCCGTGGGGCAGTCGAGTGCCCCAAAGGGGAAATTTGGGAACAGTAAACAAAATCTCCTGAGTTTTGGGCCTTTTATGCCCGGGAGACGAGCTTTTTCCTTTTAGGCTTTTGGGGAGCATTTGTTTTTGGCGATTTTTTCCATGATCGGTTTTTCCCCGTGGGACTGTTTGTGTTTCTTTGGGGGAGCTGGTCTACTGGTGGAAACTGTAAGGGTGTCCCCCCGAAAACGCTGTTTTTAGAAACCTGGGGTCCCATATATATATATATATATATATATATTTTATTTTAATTTTTATATAAATAAATATTATATATATATATAATATATAAAAAATTAAAATATATGTAAAAAAAAAACCACTGTGAAAAATAGTGAAATTTTAAACGCTCTCTTTTGGGAAACCCCCTAAAGCGGGTTGAATTTTTTATTACAAAAAAATTTTTCTGTGAAACTTATTGCATATATAATAAAAATAATATATTATATATTTATTAAAATAATATATATATTTTATAATTATTGTAACCACGAACGTTTGGTTTTTGTCAATACAACACCGCGGGTAGCCAAGGGTTCGAACCCCTGTTGAAAAGGCCCCGCCTCATGGGAACAGAACCAAATGCGTTTTTAAAAACCACAGGGGCCACCCAACCCTTTCAAGAAGGTGCAGCCAGCACACGCTTGCTGTTGTGCCACCATCCGAGGGCAAAACGGAAGGGGTTTTGGGGGCTTTTAATTTAAATTTTATTTTTTATCCCTGTTTGGGTACTAGCCTCACGAGCCCGTATTTTTTATTATTGTAACCCCCAAAAGAGTGGGTTGGGCCTGGGGTTTAAAACGCCCTGTGGGTTTTGCTTTCCATTTAGGCAAGGGCCCGAACAAAATGGGCCCAAAAACCCTTTTCTTTGCGCAGTGTTTGGGTTTTTTATCCCAAAACCAACCCTTCGTGGTTACAATAATATTTAAATACTTTCCCATGGGCTTGTACACCAAAAAGGGATGAGAAGGGAAAATTTGTTTTGAAGCTCCCCCACCCCGTAAGCCCCGGGGGTGGCCCCCAAAAGGGTGGCTGCGCCATTCTTGGGAGGGTTGGGTGGGGCCTGTTGGGTTTTAAAACGTCATGTGGGGTTTTCCCCTTTCCTGAGGGAGGCCGTACAACATGGGGTCGAATCCTTGGCTAGTTCGTGGGAAATTTTTGATATATATATAAAATAATTTTATATATTATAAATATATATTATATTATTTATATATTTATATATAGTAGGGTTTGGGAGACAGCAACCACCCCGGGAAATACTACCGTCCCCGCCCGAAAACTGTGAAAAAAAAAACCCGGGAATGTTTTGCATGATGGTAGGGTTGCTGTTTCTTTTTCTGTCCCCATAAAAACGCTAAGATAAAAGGGGTAACTTGCTACTCCTCTTACACTTTTTTTCAAAACCCTTTACGACCCCCCCATGCCTTTTATATATATTCATCATTAGGTTTTTTCCCCCTTTTTCTAAATAGCTCTTGTTTTTTTTTATTTCTTCTATTTTCCATGGGGGAAATGGAAAAGGGAAACTTTCCTCCCTAACCATGCGTGTGTATGAGGCGGGTAAAAAAGCCGGGGGCCAAAGGGTAGTAACCCCTTTTCCTGTATACAATTACTAAAAAAGAGTAAAAAGAAAAACTTTTTAAAAAATGGGGTTGGGTTAAAAGTGCGGGATGTAGTGCGGTTTTACAAGAAAAAAATATTGCTGATGTTATGAAGGGAAAAAAAGGGTTTGGAAAGTCCTGGCCCTAAGCCAAACAAACGAAGGGGGGAGGAGAGTTTTAGTGGGGGGAAAAAAATGGGGTTAAATCCCGGAGTAAACGAGAGGGGTTAGGGGCAAAAAGGGGGCAGTAAAAAGTTAAAAAGACAGTTATTTGGGAAAGGGGGAAAAAGGGAATTTTTAAAGTGGGAAAAAACAAGAATTATGTGGATTAAAGTAAAATTGGGGTGCGAGAAGTGGGTTCCCCCCCTAAGCGTTTATGCAAACCCGGAAAAGAAGGGTTGCAGAGGGGAAAGAGAGAATTTTTGGGGGGAAGTTAAGTGAATGTAAAGGGGCCCTTTTAACCAAGTGAGAGAGTAATTTTTGGTGGGGCTTTAATTTCTAAAGTAGGGAAAATTGGGAAGGGTTTTGGTAGGGAATTTGGGGGCCAGGTGTAAATGGGTAATGGGGGGCCCCTTGGGGTTTTAAAATTTGTAAGAAAGGGGTTTAGTTTTAGGTAATTCAATTTTAAGAAAAAGGGAAAATAAGTATAACGATATATGTAGGGCGAAAAAGACAGTATTTGTTGGGGTTATTTTATTTGGGAGAAAAAGACTGTTTGTAACTTCAGGGTGTACATGTTTATAGAGGGGCCACAGATATATCCGTCCCCTTTCTGGTTTAGCTACACTTTTAGAGTAAAAAGGGAGATGGGGTACAAGGAAATAGAACAACGGAAGAGAGAGGTGGGTTTTAAAAAACAAAAAGGGAGGCAGTTAGGGTAAGAAAAAAACGCATTGGAGGATGATGGGCTAATGGAGCATGGGAAAGGGGGGTCGAAGAGGTAGGGGGTAGGTTTAAAAAATGTAGTGTTAGAGTTTCAGCGAAGTTTGTGGTTCAGGAAAGTGGTGAGGAGGGAAGAGGAGCGATGGGGTGGAATGATGATGTAAAGGGTAGTAGGAAAAAAAGTTAGATATGAAATTTTTTACAAATAAAGTGAGAAGGGGGAAAGTATATGGAGAAAAAAGAGAGAAGTTAAAGATGGTAAAAAGCAATGTAAAAAGAGGAAAATGAGAGAGGGGGTGAGTGTTCAAAAAATTTTTTTAAAATAAAAAAATTTTTGGAGTGAGATTAAAAAGTTAAGAACTAGAGAACAATGGTTTTGTCATTTAAAAAATTTGGGGAGGGATTTTTAAAATGGAGAGGTAAGGGGGGAAAGGGAAGGAATATTTGAGGAATTTTTTTAAATGTTTGAAGATAGGAACGTGATTTGTGTATAGGGAAAGGAGGAAAAATCTTGTAGGAGTGGGGAAAGAGCCAGTTGTGAGGTGGGGGAAGTTGTGAGGCAGTAGGTAAAATGAAGGGGGAAAGGAGGGGGGGATTGATGGGTAAAGATAGAAATGTTAAAAAGGGGGGGGGGGATATATTTTTGGGTTTGGGTGCAATTATTTAATAAATGTAGGGAAGGGGGAAAGGTACCTAGGGATTGGCAGAGAGCATGCATAGTTTCCTTTGTATAAAGGAAAAGGGGGATAAAAGAGAGTGCAAAAATTATAGGGGGATAAGTCTGTTGAGTGTACCTGGTAAAGTGTATGGTAGAGTTATAATTGAAAGAATTAAGAGTAAGACGGAGAATAGGATAGCGAATGAACAAGGAGGTTTTAGGAAAGGTGGGGGGTGTGTGGACCAGGTTGTTTACAGTGAAACATATAATGAACAGTATTTAGATAAGGCAAAAGAGGTCTTTGGGGCATTTATGGATTTGGAAAAGGCTTTATGACAGGGTGGATAGGGGGGAAAATGTGGCAGATGTTCAAGTGTATTGTTTTAGGAGGTAGGTTACTGAAAGCAGTGAAGAGTTTTTAACGAGGATAGTGAGGCTCAAGTTAGAGTATGTAGGAAGAGGGAATTTTTTCCAGTAAAAGTAGGCCTTAGAAAAGGGATGTGTGATGTCACCGTGGTTGTTTAATATATTTTTAAAATGGGGTTGTAAGAGAAGTAAATGCAGGGTCTTGGCAAGAGGCGTGGAGTTTAAAAGATAAAAAATCACACACAAAGTGGGAGTTGTCACAGCTGCTCTTTGCCGATGACACTGTGCTCTTGGGAGATTCTGAAGAAATTTTGCAGAGGATTGGTGGATGAATTTGGAAAGGGTGTGCAAAGAAGGAAAATTAAAGGTTGAATACAGGAAAGAGTAAGGTTATGAGGATAACAAAAAGATTAGGGATGAAAGATTGAATATCAATTGGAGGGAGAGAGTAGGGAGGAGGTGAAACGTTTCCCAGATATTTGGGAGGGACGTGTCAGCGGATGGGTCTATTGAAAGAATGGGGTGAATCATAGAATTGATGAGGAAAAAAAGGTGAGTGGTTGCACTTAGGAGTCCCGTGGAGCAAAGAACTTTGTCCTTGGAGGCAAAGAGGGGAATGTATGAGAGTATAGTTTTACCAACGCTCTTATTGGGGTGAAGCGTGGGGGGAGAAAGTTGCAGCGAGGAGAGGCGGAGGGGGGAGAGCTGTCCTTGAGGGGAAAGTGTGGTGTGAATATAATGAGAGAATTTTAGTTTGGAATTTTTGGAGGAGGTGCGGGATTACCAAAACTGTTGCAGAGGGGGTGGGAAGTTTGTTGAGGGGGGTTGGACATGTAGAGAAATGGAGCGAAAAGAAAGACTTCAAAAGGGGTATCAGTTGTAGGGGGAAGGGGGGGGTAGGGGGCGGCCTAGGAAGGGTTGGAGGGGGGGGGGTTTAAAGGTGTTTGCTGTGCGAGGGGCTTGGAATTCCAGCAGGCATGCGTGAGCGTGTTTGATAGGAGTGAATGGAGACAAATGGTTTTTATACAGCGTGCTGGTGGATGTGTGGAGACAAAGTACATTATGAAGGGATTCAGGGAAACCGGCATGCCGGACTTGGAGTCCTGGAGATGGGATAGTACAGTGCCTGCACTCTGAAGAGGGGTGTTATGTTGCAGTTTAAAATACTGTAGTGGTAAGCACCCTTCTGACAAGAACAGTGATGGAGTGATATGTTGGTGAAAGTTTTTCTTTTCGGGCCCCACTCCCTGCCCTTTGGTGGAATCGGCCGGTGTGATAATAAAATAAAATATGTATTTTTGTATCTATATATCATATATATATATATATATATATATATATATATATTTATTTTTAAGTCGTGCCGAATAGGCTGAAATATGCGATCTTGGCTTAAAATAGCATACGGCTTCATCTTGCCATATACGACAAGCGAAATTTGTGTATGCAAATAATTTGCCCAAATCATTGGAAATATAACGAAAATAATTATTTTTCACTGTGTTTGTTTAGTTATTAAATAATTGTAAACAAATCTAAAATTTATTTAGACGTATAGGCTAAATTAAAGTGCTCCTTTTTAATAAGGGTTTGGTAAAGTTACCTAAGCTTGCTTTTGGTACCAAAATGCCTATTCTTTACATGATTATAACTGGAAAAAAGATATATATATGCAGAACAACAACTGTGAACATTGTGAAATTCCAACGCGATTTCATGAATTCTCAGATTACTCAAGGAATTGTTAAAAGAGAAGATCAACAAAAGCATATAAGGGACGAGGTCTACATCTCACGATTGCCTAACTAACACCTACTGATTTTTATGATGTAGGTTGGTGTGTGGGATCTCTGAAACACTTATATTCTACCCATGCATTAAGAATTTAACTTAACATAAGAACATATATAAGAAGATCACAGCACCAGGCCTGTTGGCCCTGCTAGGACTGGTTCCTTCACATCCATCCCCCATAACTTGTCTAATGGATTTAATTCTTTCCGCAAAATTATAAAGTATTATAAATGAATGCAATTTTTTATAACCTTGTCATTAAACACAAACTTTGCATCGACAATGGCAAGTTTCATAAGTTTAATGATAGAAAGGATAACTGGCCAATGGTAAATCGTAAATAATAAATTCTTCCAAAGGAAACTTAATAAATCATAGGTTAGGTTCAGTTTCGATACATTTTCTAAATGGCAAGTTGATATTTTGGCCCAATTGATGGAAAAATTTCATAACTTTAATGATAAAAACATTAGATTTAATGGACTAAATTAAGACCTGACTGGATTTAAATGACTTCAGTATTATTAGTTTTGATGTACTTCCTTGTTTATAAAAAGTTCAGTTGATGATTTATTACAGTTTTCCTCTCTGAAGAACTTATTAATTACGATTTATCATTGCCAGTACCTATCATTAAACATTTATTAAACTTTATATTTTTGATGCATAGGTTGTGTTTTAATGACACGTTTTGCACTCAGAAGATTCGGTATTGCATAATGGTAATTACTCTTTTCACCTGTCCTCTGTAAAATTGAATAAGGAAATTTATTTGAAAAAGATTAGAGTTAACAATCCTTACCCAATAAAGCTAACGGGTATAGATATGCTGATGGACATTTTAGTGTCTTACGCTCTAAGAATATGTCTATAAACCATTTCCTTGTTATAATTACTTAATAGAGCTCTTTTTATTTTTTTCTGCTGGATTGAACTAAAATAAACTCATTGTCTTTTCTTGATGTTTTATTTTTAAGGGAATCTATGATTTTAAAAAATTTAAAAATTTTTACAGAAAAACTAACAAATAATTGTTCAGATGTTCAATTTTGATATTTATTTATTATATTTTTATTTATAATTGATATATAGACATATATATATATTTATATATTAATATATATATATATATATATATATACTGGAGGAAGGGGAGCTGTCATGTTGAGGGCATGTGTGGTTGTGAATTATAATGCCGATAATTCGTAGTTTGGAAGTTAGGAGGAGGTGCGGGATTACAAAAACTGTTGTCAGAGGGCTGAGAGGGTTGTTGAGGTGGTTCGGACCTGTAGAGAGAATGTGAGCGAAACAGAATGACTTCAGTAGTGTATCAGTCGTAGTGGAAGGAGGCGGGGTAGGTGTCGGTAGGAAAGGTTTGGAGGGGCGGGGTAAAGGAGGGTTTTGTGTGCGAGGGGCTTGGACTTCCTGCAGGCATGCTGTGAAGCGATGGTTGATAGGAGTGATGGAGACAAATGGTTTTTTATAATTGACGTTGCTGTTGGAGTGTGAGACAACGTAACATTTATGAAAGGGTTCAGGGCAAAACCGGAGGCGGACTTGAGTCTGGAGATGGGAAAAGTACAGCTGCTGCCACTCTGAAGGATGGGGTGTTAATGCTCGCAGTTTAAAAACTGTAGTATAAAGCACCCTTATGGAAGACAGTGATGGAGTGAATGATGGTGGAGTTTTTCTTTTTCGGGTCCACCCTGCCTTGGTGGGAATCGGCAGTGTGATAATAATATATATATATTTACTATATAATATATATATATTAATAGTCAATAACAACACTGAAACTAGGCAAGGACTCGAAAAATGTCGTTTTGTTCCGCCTTATGGTGAAGCGAAAATCACATTGACACTAACCCACAGGACTCACCAATCATTAAGGAATAAGCACTCAGCTGTGTAGATGTATTACCTTGATCGAGGACATACTGTGGTTGTGGGTGCCTCTTAGCTAATTTCATTCTAACTCCCCGTTTGTTGTCAGCCTCACGAGTTATTATATATACCTATGTTTAAGCTCGGATGAGTGGTATCTTAATCAATTAATAACACTGTGACTAGCCAAGGACTCGAAACCCATGTCGTTTTGGCCAGACTCATGGTGAGCGAAAATCACCTTGACCGTAGCTTTTTTAGAGCAAAACTCCTCTTTACCTTTTTAGCATAATTGGTCGTTGACTATATTCTCCTTCTTGGCTGAGCTGTACAAGTTCCAAACCAATGATATGCTAGAATACTGAAGTCAACGTGATACGAAAAAAAATTGCTATTGCAGTGCCCAGCCGGGAGAGAAGTTACGTCCAATACTACCCACGAACCTTAGCCTGTTGGGTACATGATGGGTCACTTTACATTCCTGGAATTGCAAGAAGACTGCTGAGTGTGGGTCTATACTTGTGCATGTTCCTGGGCGCCTCCCATATAACAGTGCTCCTTAGGGTGGTGCTGGCTGATTATTAAGAAAAGACTGAAGGTCAACCATATAGTGACTTGGGCCCCACCATTATTGCTTCCATCCAATTAAAATCACTGATAGGAATAATATAAATATAGAAGATATAAAAAACGTGCTTAAAGAATAATAAGTGCTCGTAAGCTCCTCTCTCTTAAGTTCGGGTTATTTGTGTAAAGTGTTAAAAATTACAACCAAGACAGGGCTCGCAGAATGGGTTCATGTTGGAAAAATTTAGGATATGAAGAATATAGGATAACAATGGTTTGGTAATAGAGTTGTGGGTGGGTGAACAAACTCCGAGTAGCGTCCATGAAGCAAAAAGCCATTTGTAGCTTTTAAAAAAAGGTTATTAGACTGGTACTTCTACTCGGTGATGAGGCTGGGTTTTATAGGTGGGACCTGACATAGCTTGGCCAGTCGGCCTGTAGCCGCGTGTTGAATTGGACTTGCCCAAAATGGGCCAGTAAGCCTGCTGCAGTGCTCTTTCTTCTCTTGTGTTCTTAGCTTTCGAACCTGGGAAACCACAAAATGGATTTCTTTTGACTCTGGATTCATATGTTCATTGAAACTTCCAGAAACCCGAGGGCTACCACATTTCTCTTCCGGCGCTCAGCGTGGCTGTCGAATGAGGGATAAACTGCTTCTGCCTTATGTGTCCTGGGTCTGAGAACATTTGAAAACATCTAATCACAAATTAATTTTCATATTAATTTGTAATTATGCATGTGTGGAGATTTTTCAACAAATTGCACCTGTTGAAGTATGAGACACTTATGAACATTATGGGATCTTACTTGGAAGAAACGTTTCGCCACAAGTGGCTTCCTCAGTCCAATAACAAGCAGGAAGGAGTAAGGAGAGGAGGAGATTGAGGTTTAATCAGTCTTCAGCTGGAATCGATGTTGTTCAGTCCATCACTTTTGTAGGAAGTAGAAGCATAGGGCCTAGAGAGGTGGTTATGTATTGCAGTCAGGTGAGTCGAAGCAGGAGGGAGGCAGGATCAAGTGGGACCTTCAACTAGTGTAAGTAAGTTTTCAAAACAATTCATTCACATCTGTCAGACACTGCAACTTATAGGTTTTGGTTCAAGACTTCCTTCATCAAACACTTGTCAACTTGGAGACGATCCTACTTACACTAGGGGCAGGTCACATGTGATCCCCCCTCCTCCTGCTTCCGATCACTGATGCAGTATATAAGCTACTTCTATAGCCCTTTGTTCTACTTCTACAAAAGTGATTGGATCTGAAACAATCGATTCCAGCTGAGGGACTGATTACCCCCATCAATCTCTTCTCCATTCTTATTACCCATTGCCACTCTGTATTGGACTGATGAATACACTGGTGGCGAAACGTTTCTTCAATAAAGATTCCCTTATGTTGCATAAGTGTCTCAGTTTACACTTCAACTTATTGGTTTTCAAAAACCATTCATCAAATCTGCACCTATAAATACATAAATATTTAATGAATGTGAATCATTATAAATATTATATTTATTCCTAAATAAATGACTTTTATAAACATTCAGGTCTTAATCGAACTCCGGTGAGAAACCTCTTGATTTTTTTCCTTCTTTAAGTTTGTGGGTCGTTATCAACAGGTCAAGGTAGTCTCCAGCATAATGGAAATGTTTTTTAAGGAAATTTTGTTTGGTTCGCTTCGCTATTAAAACAAGTTATTGGTGTGGTGTTATCCATAATCTTACTAATCACTGCAATCTGTTTTCACAGTGTGTGAGTAAGTTTGTGACGTATCTGGTGTTACTACTACAGTGGGACTCAGTTTCTACTAGGGACAAACAAGTCAACATTGGGAAAAAAAATCGCCAACCCCAAGGATGTAGCAGTGACTCCAGTTGTCTTTACAGAAGCAAAACCGTGATGACTAATATAAATGTTAGATATTTTATTGCAGTGGTTTCCAACCTTTCTACATAAATGTCTGTCACTGTGTAGACGGTCAAGTGTGTGTTAAGCGGCACCTAGACACAGAAGACACTATGTCTACTAACAAATATAACTAACATAATAAAATTAATAAGTTTTGCCCTTTTATAAACAAATATTCATAAATGATAGAACATCGCATCCAAAAATGATTTTGTAACAAAATAATTATTATTTTAATTAATTGATGTAAACACCATGAGTGAAAATACAGTTTACCTTTTCTCTTATTCAAAGAGAATCATCAGATTCAGTATTAAATAACGATAAATAACTTGTAAAGAAAGTTATTTTCACAGTATAACCAGTTAATTTAACATGCTTCTTATATTTGGTCTCATACAATATTTAATGTTATGAATAATTATCAACACACTTAAGTTTGTTTATTATTCTTAACGTGATACTGAAAGTTGCAGTTTTGTAGATCATCAAGTTCGATGTTTTGTAGATCATCAAGTTCGATGTTTTGTGAAACAAATTTTTATTTATTTAGACGCAAATGTTCATTAGGTAAGTCTTGACTTCACATGGACTTAATTGTCATTGTGTAAAGTTTTTGTGCACAAATGTGTTTTCCTGCCAAAGATTTCGAACATGCTGAAGTATATCATAAAAACTTTATTCCACGTGAACCTTTCAAATGGATTATGAATTTTTTTCTTGTCCTAAACTTCTGTTATATCCATATATCAACTCTTGAAACACTATAAGGATTTAATGCTTTTAATTAGCTTTTCTAGAGTGTTATGTGAAATTTCTTTCTTGTTCTTATGTGAATATGTTAGTTAAAGCAGGACAGGGTGTTAAAACTTAATTTATCATTGACCTTGTTCAACTAACATTCTTTCTTTTAAAGCGTTCACGCAGTGAACGGTCCCCTCACCAGATCTTTCTTTTTCCCACCACTCTTCGAATTAAATTACTGAAAACACTCAAGACAAACAAATCTTATACTCTTTTAGGGTAATGATAGATTATGTCATCTGCACCATACTCTGACCTTAACTGACCTTACCTCGGATTTACCTCTGGCCTTACTCTGACCTTCCCTCTGACCTTACGTCTGACCATCTTCTGCTTCTTAACCCTGACCTTACCTCTGACCTTACCTATGACCTTACTTGATCTTAACCTGACCTTACTCTGATCTTTACCTTGACCTTACACTATGATTTAATTGACCTTATTGATTTTGTCCTCTGACCTTACCTTGATTCTTACTCTCAGACCTTATCTTGATTCTTACCTCTGGACCTTACTCTGACCTTACTCTGATCTTACCGTGATCTTATCTCTGTCCTTACCTCTGACCTTAACCTGCCTTTCTCGACTTACCTTGATCTTAACCCTGATTTACCTCTGATCTTATACCTTGACTTACTTGATCATAACCCTGAGCTTACTCTGATTCTTACCTCTGACCGTACCTTGACCTTACCTCTGTTCTGACCTCTGTTTTATCTATGACCTTTACCGGACCTTAACCTGGACTTACTTGACCTTACCTCTGATCTTAACCATGGACTTTACCTCTGATCTTAACCTGACTACTTTGATCTTAAACCTGAGTTACCTCTGATATTACCTTGACCTTCCTCTGATCTGAACCTCATGACCTTACTCTGATCTTAACCCTGGACCTTCCTCTGATCTTACCTCTGAATTACCTATGATTCTGAACCCTGCCTTAACCTTGATATTAACCTCTGATTTACCTTGCATCTTAATCTGACCTTAACTCTGACCTTACCTCTGATCTTAACCCTGACCTTTACCTTGTCTTACCTTCTGACTTACCTCCGGACTTAACCCTGGACCTTCTCTGATATTAAACCCATGACTCAGTACCTTGATCATACCTCTGACCTTACCCCTAGATCTTAACCTGACCTTACCTTGACATACTTGATCTTAACCTGACTTTACCTCTGATCTTAACCCTGACCTTACTATGATATTACCCTGACCTTACCTTGATCTTAACCCTGACCTTACTATGATCTTAACCTGACTTACCTATGATCTTACCTAGACCCTGACTTTAGATCTTAACCTGACCTTTCTCTGATCTTAACCCTGACCTTACCTCTGTCTTACCTTTGACATTTACTCTCTGATCTTAACCTGACCTTACCTCTATCTTAAACCCTGGCGTACTCTGATATTGCCATCTGTCCTTACCTCTGTCTAAACCCTTACCTTACCTCTGACATTAACCTGACCTTACCTATGATCGTACTCTGACCTTACCTCTGATTTAACCCTGACATTCCTATGATCTTAACCCTGACCTTACCTTGATCTTACTTGACCTTAAATTCGATCTTAACCTGAACTTTACTCTGACCTTACTAAGTTTAACACTGAGCTTACCTCTGAATCTTATTGACCTTAACCTTGATCCTTAACCCTGACTTACTCTGATCTTAACCCTGACCTACTCTGATCTACCCTGTCTTATTGATCGTACCTTTGGGGGGAACCTTTTTTTTCTTTTTTTTTTCCTTGATCTTAACCCCTGACCTTACTCTGACTTTACCTCGGATCTAAAACCCGACCTTACGTCTGACTTACATCTGACTTACTCTGATCATAAAACCTGACCCTTACTCTGATTTAACCCTGACCTTACGTTGACCTTACTCTGACTTACCTCTGATCGCTTAAAACCGACCTTAGTTCTGATCTTAACCCTGACTTTACCTCTGTACCTTACTTTGACCTTACCTCTGATCTTAACCTGACCTTACCTCTGATCTTAACCCTGACCTTTACCTCTGATCTTACCTCTGACCTTACTCTGATCATTAAACCTGACCTTACCTTGACCTTACTTGATTCTTAACCCTGACTTACCTCTGATCTTAACTAAGACCGCTTTACCTTGATCTTAACCATGGACCTACCTCTGATCTTAACCTGGCCCTTACCTCTCGATATTACCTTTGACATACTCTGGATCTTTTAACCTGACCTTACCTTGATCTCTACCTCTGACCTTACCTTGATTTAACCTTACAGTTATCTGTAACCTTACCTTTTGATCTTAACCTGTGACCTTAGTCTGACCGTGTGACGCTCTGACTTACCTCGATCTTAACCCTGACCTCTACCTCTGATTCTTAAACCCTGTCCTTACCTTGATCTTACTCTGACCTTACCTTGATCTTAACGCTATGACCTTACCTTTCTGAGTCGTAACCTTGACGCTCATATGACGGTATGATCTTACACCTCCTGACTCCGCGTTTACCTCGACCTTTAGTCGCTCTGTACCTTACCTCCTGAGTCTTAACCCAGACCTCCTTACCTACTGAACTTACCTCTGACCTAGCCTCTGACTTACTCTGACCTTACCTTGACCGTTACCGTCTGGACTTTACCCTGGACCTTACCTCTGACCTTAATCTGACCCTGGTAACTCTGACTTACCTCTCGATATTTGGATCATATTCTCTTGACTCTGATCCTTACTTTGACTTAACGCTATGGCCTTGACCTGTCTGTCCTTCGCCCTGACCTTACTTCTGACTTAACTCTGACCTTAACTCCTTGACCTTACTGTTGACGTCTTATCCTCTGACTTAACTCTGGAGGCTTATAACTCTGATTACCTCTGACGCTTACCCTCTTGACTACTTGTCCGCATCTGACCTTATAGCTCTGACCTTAACTTCTTGACCTTAACCTGAGCCCTGTAACTCCTGACTCTTACCTTGACCTCTTAGTTGACCTTAGGCGGTACTGACTTTCACCTTTAGCCATCTTAGATGAAAAACCTGTATCATCGCATTCACTCCACTTATTATGAATACAATTTTTCTGCAATACAGTATAGATTTCATTCTTATGATAGGAGTAGACTTTCAACGCAATTCTCTAGATTTCAGAATTGCATCTGCATGATGTATTGAAAATTAGGCATTGAGTTTGGTTAAGTTGTCATGTTCCATTAATGATGCCACTCGAGAGAATCACGGAACGGGGTGAGAGGGTTGAAGCCCGAAACCGATGTGGCGAGTGATGACGTGTTGGAAGAACACACCCGTTCCGGGGTTAGTTTGCAATCATGGTATTACGATTTCGTGAGTCACTGGATAACCAAAATTGAAAACATGTTGCTTTGTCAATCATTGTGTTATAGGGATCTTCTCTCAGTAATGAGCGCAGTCTTTACTGACTATCCCTCACTAAATTGTTGCTTCTCTCGGCGATTATATTGTCAGCTAAGTGGACGGACAAACTTGCACATTCAGCAAACACTTTCACCATTATCTACCTTTTAAAGACTAAGATTTTTAAGTCAGACCATTTGGTAAATGATCTTATACTATGTTTTACTCAGGAGTCTTCCCTTTGTACTCCTTAAAAATAACAATTTCTTGTAAAGCTGAAATGAGTTGGTCTTTCCCAAATTTTTTAAAAAGTAATCATAAGATCATTTAACAATGATTGAACAATATTTTTATTTTTTTCTCTTAAAAAGAGGGGTTGTGATATTTTAAAAAATGTTTAAAAAGGGATTAAAAGACTTTCATTCCCCTTAACTTGCCCCTATTTTTATTTTGGCCTTTTATATTGTATATTGTGCCCTGGTGAAAAAGTACGGGTACCTGCTGCCCCGTGTATCCTGCCTAATTTTTCCCCCCTTTCATTCCCTGACCTCCCCTCCCTCAAGGAAGGTCCTTGACGTGGTGGGGGGCTCTTGTTTAGGGAATTTGACTGTGCCCCATTTGGGACGGCCCCATTTCCCTAAATTTAAACCCTGAATCCCTTTCCCCATCCCCCCAAGGCGTGTATAATCCTCGGTTTAGTGCTTCCCCCTTTATTAATAATAATTGTACCCCATCTCGTTTCAGCTGTTTCTTCAATTGATTTAGTAATTTCATTTAATTTTTTTATCATGCAAGGGGTTTTTTCAGGGCCCCATTTTCCTCTTCAGAGAATGCTGGACATGGGGTGGTGACTACAACTCAAATTACCCTTTTAGTCTTGCACTTTCCAACATTTAAGTATAAAATCAGTGTTTGAGTCAAACAGATCATTTTCATGCCGTGACTGTGTGTTTCCTGTTCATAAAAATGTTTTAATTAATAATTTTTAATAAGACACTTTTTTTTTTCTTTTAAGTGTGAAAAATGTGTTTAAATGAGGCTTCCCGGGTTACTGCAAGAAGTTTAAGTGAGGCTTCCCCGGGGGTTTCCGCAAAATGTGTTTAAATGAGGCTTCCCGGGTTTTTCCCAAAGAATGTTTAAGTGAGGCTTCCTGGGGGTTACCGCAAGAAAAAGTGTTTAAATGAGGCTTCCTGGGTTACTGCAAGAATGTGTTTTTGGGGGCTTCCCCGGGGTTTCCCCAAGAATGTTTAAGTGGGCTTCCTGGGTTACCGCAAGAATGGTTAAGTGAGGCTTCCTGGGTTACCCCAGAATGTGTTAAGTGAGGCTTCCCTGGGTTACCGCAAGAATGTGTTAAGTGAGGCTTCCCTGGGTTACCGCAAGAATGTGTTAAGTGAGGCTTCCCTGGGTTACCGCAAGAATGTGTTAAGTGAGGCTTCCCTGGGTTACGCAAGAATGTGTTAAGTGAGGCTTCCCTGGGTTACCGCAAGAATGTGTTAAGTGAGGCTTCCCTGGGTTACCGCAAGAATGTGTTAAGTGAGGCTTCCCTGGGTTACCGCAAGAATGTGTTAAGTGAGGCTTACCTGGGTTACCGCAAGAATGTGTTAAGTGAGGCTTCCTGGGTTACCGCAAGAATGTGTTAAGTGAGGCTTCCCTGGGTTACCGCAAGAATGTGTTAAGTGAGGCTTCCCTGGGTTACCGCAAGAATGTGTTAAGTGAGGCTTCCCTGGGTTACCGCAAGAATGTGTTAAGTGAGGCTTCCCTGGGTTACCGCAAGAATGTGTTAAGTGAGGCTTCCCTGAGTTACCGCAAGAATGTGTTAAGTGAGGCTTCCCTGGGTTACCGCAAGAATGTGTTAAGTGAGGCTTCCCTGGGTTACCGCAAGAATGTGTTAAGTGAGGCTTCCCTGGGTTACCGAAAGAATGTGTTAAGTGAGGCTTCCCTGGGTTACCGCAAGAATGTGTTAAGTGAGGCTTCCCTGGGTTACCGCAAGAATGTGTTAAGTGAGGCTTCCCTGGGTTACCGCAAGAATGTGTTAAGTGAGGCTTCCTGGGTTACCGCAAGAATGTGTTAAGTGAGGCTTCCCTGGTTACGCAAGAATGTGTTAAGTGAGGCTTCCCTGGGTTACCGAAAGAATGTGTTAAGTGAGGCTTCCCTGGGTTACCGCAAGAATGTGTTAAGTGAGGCTTCCCTGGGTTACCGCAAGAATGTGTTAAGTGAGCTTCCCTGGGTTACCGCAAGAATGTGTTAAGTGAGGCTTCCCTGGGTTACCGCAAGAATGTGTTAAGTGAGGCTTCCCTGGGTTACCGCAAGAATGTGTTAAGTGAGGCTTCCCTGGGTTACCGCAAGAATGTGTTAAGTGAGGCTTCCATGGGTTACCGCAAGAATGTGTTAAGTGAGGCTTCCCTGGGTTACCGCAAGAATGTGTTAAGTGAGGCTTCACTGGGTTACCGCAAGAATGTGTTAAGTGAGGCTTCCCTGGGTTACCGCTAAAATTTACAAAGTGTCTTGCGAAGGAAAGTGAAAACTGAAGTAAACGAGAATAAAAAGATTTCATAAGACGATGTTACCTCAATAAATATTCTAGTTATTATTATTAGAATTAATAGTAGTATTAGTTGAAGTGGTATAGCAGTAGTAAAATAGTAGTTGTAGTAGTAACAGTAGTAGTAAACAGTAGGGTAGTAGTAGTAGTAGTAGTAATAGTAGTAGTAGTAGAATAGTAGTAGTAGTAGTATAGTAGTAATAGTAGTAGTAGTAGCAGTAGTAGAATAGTAGTAGTAGTAGAAGAGTAGGAGTAGTAGTTGCATAATAGTAGTAAAGCAGTAGTGAAGTAGTATAGTATTAGTAGCAGTTAGCACAAAGTAGTATAGTATTGTAGAAAAATTTTAAAAATAAATTTTTATTTTTGGGAGAAAAAATAAAAAACAGTAAAAATTATTATTATAGAAGTAAAGTACTGGAAAAAAAATAGTATTGAATTATTTTTGAAAATATTTACAGTAATATATTATTAGTTGTAGTAGTAGTAGTATTTCGTAATAGTTGGTATAGTTTTGTTTTTAATTTGAAATAGTAATAGTATTAATATTTGAAAGTTTTTGTATAGTATTAGTAGTAGAAATAGTAGTAGTAGGATTTAAAGTATTAATAGTAAGTAGTAGTAGTATAGTATTATAGTTTTAGTATAGAAAAGTATTTTTTCAGTATATAACAGTAGTAGCATTTAGTATAGTATTATTAGAAAATAGTAGTTTTTTAGCACTAGTATTAGTTTTTGTATTAGTTTTAGTAATTGTACCCGTATTCTTTACTACCTTAAACTAAAGTATTGTAGTATAGTAGTAGTTTTTTTTTGAAGTATAGTATTGGAAGTAGTTATTAGTATTTTATTAGTATTAGTATAGTATTAGTATTTTTTTTTAAAAAAATTTTAGAAGTATTTGTTTTTATACAAAGTTCGGGGGTTATTTAGTAGTTTTAAAAATTAGAGTAAAAAAAAGTATTTAGAAGTAGAAGTAGCATTGTATAATATTTTTTTGTATTAGTTTTTCAGTAAGTTTTCTATTATTAGTATTTTTTTAAGTATTATCTGTAGTTTTTGTATAGAAGTAGCAGCTTTGTTTTTTATAGAAAAGGGTATATTACCCTCAAATAGTGTGGGTCTCAGAAAAAAAAAAACCAGTTACCGAAACCAGTTTTTCCCGTTGCCCTCAAACGCCCAAAGGGTCCTCCCCTGATTCACTATCTAAACTCAAAATTGCGTGCCCGGGCAAAAATTCCCAAAGACCCTTATGGGTACGTGGGCCCCCACAGTTAGGGGAAAGGGTGTGAGCAAGGAGGCGGGCCCGGGGCCTGTAAGGGCGAAACCCCAAACCTTTTCTTTTAATTTAGTAAAAACCACCCCTACGGAGTATTTCTTCCCAAAATCCACGTGTCAACTCCCACTTAAAAATGGTGGCAGGGGTTGGGATAGGTGGTTTATTTTTTTTAACGGGAAATTTCCCCAGCGTTACAAGCCCTGGTTTTGTGCGTACCGGCAGGGCCCAAAGGAACCCCCCAGCCAGCCGCTTCCCCTCACCCCCTACCTTCAGCCTGCAACCCTGTTGGCCTTTTCAAGCTTTCCTGAGGTTGTTTCCTGTCCCTAATTGCTTTAAATCTCCGGGGGGTTTTGCCCCGGATTTTGAAATTTAAACCCAAAACAGTAAGCCAACTGGGGAAAAGTAAACCCCCATTTCCCGGGCCTTTTTATCCAGCCTGTTTTCCCTGTAACCCAACTGCTCCTCCGTGCTTTGTGCATCATTACCGTTTCGCCACCAATTCTGTGGGGTAAGCCAGTCAGCCAACCCGTTTTCTAACCCAACTGAAGAGAGAAGTAAGCCACGCAGTAAAAAGTAAGCCAATTTCCCTTGGAAGTTTTGTCTATATGTTTTTGTGCCCCTTTTGGGAAATGTTTAAGATTGGTTTTAAAACCTTTCCCCTGTGGCAAAAGAGTGGCTTTTTAAACCCAAACCTTTCCCGGGGGTAGAGTGGGGTGCGCGGCTGCGCCAGCGTTTCCTCTCCCCCACCATACTCCACCCACCCCATCACCACCCCCACCGCCACCGACCTCATCTACCTGGGGTTTGTTTGTACCCTTTTTTTTTTTTTTTTTTTTTTTTACCGGGTCCTAATACTTTTTTTTGGGCTCAAAATTTTTTTTGGGGAAAGAGTTTGGGGGGGGGGTGGAGCCCCAAACGAAAAAACCCCAATTATGGAGCCCATGGGGTGACGCATTTCTTCCGCAACGTGAGTGTAGGAGGCGCAGTGGGGTCACCACGCAGGCCCCCTAAAAACCCTACCCCAAACACCATTAATCACCCGATTCCTAAAAGACTTCAGTGATTTTTTTGGACTTTTTTTCCTTGCATTTAAAACATTTGGTTTTGGGGAGACATTTATAGTAAATTGTTTTTTGTACTCTAAACCTTGTGTTTTTCATTTTTTCTTGACCAATTTTTTTTTTAAAAATTTTTTTCAGTTTTTTCCTTTATCTTATATACTTTTTTTTTTTTGTTTTTTTTTTTTTGCTCTCGCCCTGTAAAATTTTTATTGTGTAGTGTCCCAGCATTTCATTTCTGTGTGAAGTGATTCTTTTTTTTTTAAAATTGTATTCTTTCGGTTGTATTCTCCAGTAATTTTCATTGTATTTTTTGCCAGTGAAAATTCACCCCGTATCCCAAATTACCCCCTTTTTTTCTATGTGTGTTTTTTTTTTCCGTATCCCCTCCCAAGGCCCCTCATTCCTCTAATTTTATTCGAAAGACTGGGTACCATTTTTTTTGGGCCAGCTTTTTTTTTTCTATAAAGTCACGGCAAAGATTTTTTTGGGTAAGAATAAACAAATAATGTTGGTGCCCCGCCACTGTAAGTGTTAATTTACCCGTTTTTTTTTCCTTTTTTTTTATTTTTTTAATTTTTTTTTATATTTCTTTGAAAAAAATTTCACTTTAAAGCAATTTAAAATTATTTTTTTAAACTTTAAATTTTTTTCTTTACTCTTTTTTTGAGAAAAATTTTTTTTTTGTCAAAATTTACAATTAAGAGAAAAAGTGTTAAATTCAGTTTTTTTTTAAATAATTTTATTTCATTTTTTTAACCTGAGTTTTCCCCCAAGGGGAAAACTTTATTATGCATTGATTATTTTTTACACCTTTTTTTTGTTGCATTTGGGTTCGCAGTGAATTATTTTTGCATTTTGTTCTGCAGTAAATTTATTTCTTTTTTTAAATTTTTTTTATGAATTTTTTTTTAAAATTCTCGTTTATGCTTTTCTTAAAAAATACTTAAATTTCCCAGTTAAAAATTTTTAAAAAATTTTTTATTTTATACTTTTACATTGTTTTAAAAATTTTTTAATTTAAATTAATTTCTTTAAAAAACAAGATTTAAAAAACAGTCATTTTTTTTAAAATTCAGCCCTCCGTAATTTTTTTAAAACTTGTATATTTAAATGTAAATTTTTTCTTGACCAATAGCCTTCACATTGATTTGTTTTTTTCCCTCTTGCAGTGAAATTTTTAGCCCTTTTTTTTTATTTTTTTCTGCAGAATTGGGTTCATATCTTTTTTTTAAATTCTAGCATTTTATATCATTTTTTTGTTCATTATTTTTCCCTTTAATTTTTCTCGTCTACTTTGCCATTATGCAAAAAAACCCCGTCAAGTGATATTTTTATTTGAATGTCGTTACTCAGCCCATTTCAGGTTTACTGCTGCTCCGGGTATCATCCTCACGGGTTCCCCTTACCGACGGGACAGCCCAAACCCGAAAACCCGAGATACAATAGGTTAACCTTTGTTTCCCTTTTTGTTTGCTTTAAACCTTTTATTCAAGGGCCCCTTGTACATGGTTTTTAAAGGGCTTGGTTTGCGGCCTTTCGTTCTCGGGCGGCTTTTAAGTTAAATTTCCCCCCCTTCAGGGGAAAAACCCTTTTCAGACTTGCAAAAGAAGCTTTTTTATCGTTTCCCCTGCTGCTGTTCACGTTGTTAAACTCCTTGAAAATTGCGAGACTTCAGGAATCTTACAAATTGGCACAATATGGGGAAACCCTAAATTCGTTTTTTCCCCTTGTCCCAGAAAAAACCCAGCTGATCCATAGGTGTTCTTAGGAACTAGTGATGTTTACACCCAAAGAGTAATGAATCGTTGAGTGCATTTGCTTTTTAGATTAGAAAAAACTTTTACCCATCATTTTTTTCAATGCTGTCCAATCATCATTTTTTTGCCCTGCCAGGAAAAACCACCCACGGGCATCGTTTGCAAAAATTGGGAGCTTTTGGAGCAATTAAAGAACAAATGCCACCTGCTTCTGTGTGGTTTAAATGGGGTCATCCCCAACTGGGGAAGATGGAACCACTTAAAGCCTTAAAAACATGTACTTTCCCTTGTCCCCCCAGGGTATTTCCCCTTGTATAAAAAGTAATGCCCCACAAAAATTTTGCCTCAGTCGCACCACCTCTTTTTTGTGCCACAGAGACAAATGTGGCCCGTCAAAAAATCTCAAAATTTCCCCAAAACCCGTGACAGAGTCGTTATAAAACCTCGTAGAAATTCCGTATTTAAATTCATTAACCATAGTGGGCGGCCCTTGTTACAACTGGGGTTTTTCCGGGGGCCAATTGAAATTTAAATTGTCCTATTTTTTCCCCCTAAGGGGAACGCGTACTGATGATGAGTACCCAGTTTTCCCCCTACTGAATTTAAACATAAAATACTTTGGACAGACACATCTGAGGGGAAATGCTCTTTTAAAAACCTTCATACTCTGGGCCCTTCCCCGTGGCCGTTCCAACCGCAGAACCCTTTAAGGAAACAGATATCGTGGTTTTTCAAAAAAACCCAAACCGGGCTCATTTTTCCCAATTCTAAACAAACCAGAACCCGGGCCCTCGTTTTTTTCCCCAATTGGGGGAAAAAACAAAGCGACCCAGTCAAACCGCCCCATGGGGGGACATTTGGTGAAAATTTGATTTACCCATCCCCTTCAAAAAAAAAATTCCCCTTTGAACCCTTTAAACCCAGTCTCGGGGAATGAAAACCCCCGTAAAGAATGTTGTTTCCCACATGTCCTGACATAATGATTTTGGGGATAAAAGTAGAAAAAGTCTTTTTGATGACAATCCACCTTTTTTTTTTGACATAATTTCCCAATGAAACCCATGGCCCCAATAGGGGAAAGCTTTCTTTTTAATAATGCGCCCCGTTCATTTGTTCGGGATCTGGTGCGCAATTCAATATATTAGGTCTATTTTGGGGTTTAAGGATAAAAAAGGTTTTACGACTTTTTTTCCTTTTCCCGTAAAACCGATTTCATGGGTCCTCCCTTAGTGGATATCTTTTTCCCTAACCTGCTTTGTCCGAGGTCGGACTTCCCAAACCCCTTTTCTACCCAAGGGAAAGGGACTTCACTGCTTCCCCCTTTTTTGTGGGCCCAGATTTTTTCCCCCCTGGGGGATCTTTTACGGGATTTGCTTCCAGGGCGAGACTTACCCCTTTTGTGCTCGCCCTTATGATGGCTTTCCCAAATTTTGACGATTTTGATCGTTCCATTTGGGGTTACCAGCTTGGACCCAAAAATTCTCTTTACGCTGCAGAGTATGTTGTAGGGGGTTTAAAGCCCTTACAAGCTAATGAAACCCTCCGAAAGGTCCCCAAAAAGGGTCAAAAAACTGGTAATTCGGGTCACCCAAATCAGTGTTCCCCCTATACCTTCAGACTTGCAGGATAGCCCGGCCTAAAAAGGTGTCCGGGGGACACTCAGATTCCCCTTGAGTGCAAAACCCTTTAACCCCCTTGCAATGACTGCTATTTCTAGTAGTAGTTTCCCCAAGGGGGATGCCTTGTCAGAAAAAATTACTTGCAACTAGTAATGCCATCTTTTTTTTGATGTCACTTTGCCGTCGGGCAGAAAAGAGTCTCTGTTGCGGCTAGTGCTCCCCTAGAGTGTCTGTAAATTGTTCCCTTTTTTTTTTTTGTTTTTTCCCGATGGTGATAACGTCCTAAATTGACAGTGAATTCTTGCAAAGTAAAAAAGGCTATTTTTTTGAACCAAACCCTTTCATGTGGAAGAGAAAAGTAAATCCATTTCTTCCTGGCCCCAAAACTTTTGGTCAAGTGTTCGCCTCAGGGCAAATACCAATCTTGTTGACCTTTTTCACTATCCTTAAAACCGTTTAGGGAGGATGAGTTGTCCCCCTGACCAGTGGGCGGTGCATTTCTGCCGGGGAGCCTCACCACTTTACTGGGGTTTAAATTTTTCCACCAGTTGGGAGAAAGACCCCTTTGCTCCCAAATGACTTCCCAGTTAAATCAAGCGTTTTTTGACTCTGTTAACCCAAAAGTCGTTTAAAACCCTTGCTTTTCCAGGTGAGAAAGATGGGTTTTTAACGAACCCTTTTTTTCCCATCGTATTCCACTTGAAAACCCGGTACTAGACCTAACACATACCCCGCTAACAAAAACCCATTCCCAAGTTTTCTGTCGCAGAAAAATTGATCAAACAAATTCTTGATGATGGAGTTATTGCACCTACAATTCCCCTTGGAATTCACCCTTGATACTATTTCCAAAAAAGGAAAGGTACTTGGCGGGCCCGGGGTTTTTACTTTTTGGAATTAAACCGGAAAACCATTCCAAAAACGCTTTCCACTCCCCGTACTGGGTGATCTTTTACGTAAATTCGGAAAATAACAAAGTCTTTTCAACCCCAGATTTGTTTTCAAAGGGGGTTTTGGGAAATCCCTCTTTTACGAGGAAAGCCAAGAGCTAACTGCATTCTCCAAATCCACAGGTCATTATCACTTCCCCCCGTATGGCGTTTGGATTTACGATTTTTCCCCATCACGTTCCAAGGTCATGAAATATACTTTAGAGGTCCCCCTAGGGAATTCACTTTTGGGTTTTCTTAGTGAAGTAATTTGGGCCCTGTTTAAAGAAAGTGGTTTCACACTTGGGAAAAAACTTTTATGTAAATAATTGGGAAACTTTAAAAAAGCCAATTTAAAGATCAAACTGTCCCAAATTTCAAATTTTTCCCGATCAGAAATTAAGTTTTTTTGGTTCCCCGTAGTCACTCCAAGGGGTTTCCCACTGACCAAAGAAAAGTTTAAATGCAGTTCTAAATTTTCCAACCCCCAAAACTGCTATCCCAAAAATCCTTTGTGGGCTTAGCGGTTTTTTTTAGATCTTTCATTTTCCCTTTTTTCTTTCCCTAGCTGTTTCCCCTAACTGAGTTTTTTTTAAAAAAGATCTCCTTTTGTTTTTGGGCCTTCCCTCAAGAAAAAACATTCCCAAAATCAAAAAGAAAAGCTAACATCGCTTTCCCAATTTTTTAAATTTTCCCGATTTTTTTTAAAAACCCTTCTAACTGACAAATGATGCTAGTTCAATTGGCAAGGGGCCCTACTAGCCCCAGAAGGGCCGATGGCAGTACACCCCAGTTTGCATTTTTCTAGCCGAGTCCTTACAAAGGCTGAACGTAATTATACGAAATGGGGCAAGAAGCTTTAGCAATAGTAAGGTCTTTTAAAAACACTTCCGAGACATTAATTTTTCAGTACTCTGTTCAAAGCGACCCGACCATCTCCCCGATACCCTTAATTTCCCAAACAAACAACCTTTCTGGAAGGTTAGCTAATGGACCTTGATAACCAAGAGTTCAATCCCCCCTTTGAGCAAATTTTCCTTTCAATTAAATGGGAGTCGCAGATGCCTTACGCCGGGCATTTTAGTATTTGTAAAATGCAGACCCCTCCCCTTTAGTGGGGGAAAAATTAAAAATGCTTCAAAAGAAAAAGATCCCATGTTGGGCTGGGGTGATTCGATTCCCGCTCCCGGAAGATTTTTATTTGATGTGAAGCCCCCAATCCCTCAGGACTTTGTCATGAACCAAGAAATTTCTGTTTCGAACAAAACCCCAGTTGGGTTTCCCTACAGAAGAGGTAAACCAATTTGTAAATTTCCCCAGTCACTAGTGAATGTAGCCCTTTCAGCTAGTTTACGTTTTACCAGGTTTTTGCACACCCCGGTATGGATGTTCGTAAAACAAGCCAGAAATTTAAATACCCTTTTGGGGCCCCGTATGGCAACTTATTTCTGTTATGTTTAAAAAATGTAGTGTCTGCATCAACATAAAGGGGAAGCTAAAGGGGCCTAACCCAATCCAGTTTACCAACTACTACGAACTTTGGGGGAAAAAAATTGCGCTAGATTTGTTAACTAAATTTTCCCAAAGTTCCCCCAAAGGGAACAAACATCTGTGTGTTATGGTTTGACCATTTAAAACCCGTTTTTGTTTAGTTAGTTTTCCCTTTTCCCGATAAAAACTGCCGGACTGCTAAAGCGTTTAAAAAACGCAATAACTGCAGGCATACCACTCCTAATCCCCAGTAACAGATAATGGAGGTTGGAAATTTTGTAAAGAATTTTTGAAAAATTTGTGGTTCCTTGTTTCAAGTTTTTAAATCCCAAAGTTCCTCTTTATCCCCCACCCAAAGGGTTTGCGGAAAAACCCTTTTAAAAAAGTACTTGTTTTCTTGGAGCCACTTTCAATCCCAACATGAAACTTGGGATGAATTTTTACCTGATGTTCAGTGTTCTATAAAAATTTGCCTTTTCAATTTTCTATAAAGGGGACACTTTTTCCCCCTTAGCATTGTATTGGTTTTAGATTAAAAGTTTGCCTTTTTTTTTGTTATATTCTAATCCGAAACCCAATTAAAAACCCTGATGATTTTATGCCCAAAACCCTACCAGCTTAATCCAAAATGTTTTTAGAAAAATTCCCCGGAAAAACCATAAAACAAACAGCTGAATTTCCCAAAAGTCGCAAACCCCTGAGCAAACCATCCAAAAAACAAATTTTGGGTTTGAAGTTAAATTTTAAAACTTTAACAAAAAGCGCAATGCCAAAACTTGATCAAAATTTTTTTTGGGCCTTAAAAAATTTGTTTTAACATTTCACTGGTTTTTGGGAAAAGGTTAAAAGAGATTTGTAACCGGGCAGTATAAAAATTTGCCCTTTAGATAAATGAATTTTTATGGGGATGAAAGATGCCAACCCAACTAAATTTTAACAGAAATCGACAAACCTCCTATCCTGTACTCTTTCCCGATACCAGTCAGATGAACAACCTGAAAGTCGTTTTTCCCTACGGTTTCACGACAGGTATTTTGGGAAAAAATCAAGTAATTTGTAACTTCCAATTTAGAATTTTTTCCCCCAATACAGCATGGTTAGCCCAAAGTACAGAGTTTGAAAAATCCCCGAGAGACACCCATTCTGCAAAAGGGCAATCCCCACCCTAGCAAGTTTGGGGGTTTAAATTTAAAAAACCCGTTATAGATTAATAATTAAGTAACAAATTTTCATTTTTCAAGAATTTTTTTTTGTTTCCCCTGTTCCCCCCCGCATTCTGAGAGTAACAAAATCTAGATTTGATTTAACCCAATCTGCCTTTCTGGTTTAAAAAACTCTTTTTTTTGTATAAAATTTCCCCTTTCCCCGAATCCGTAGATCACATGGGAAAACAAATCGGGTCGATCAAAATTTTTTTTATCACTTGTAAACTCACGTTGGAAATTCATTTTTCATTTGTTGGGGTTTTAAAATTGTGCTATATTTTTAAAACCCGTTTTTGCAATTTCATTTTTAGTTTAATTTTAAATTCCACCAACCAATTTTTCCCACTTATGAAGTTTTTAATTTTTAATTGTTTTTGAAATTTGACATTGTAAAAATCCCGCCAAGCCCTATACGCCCTCTCTAGTTTTTTTTTTTGTTTTGGTTTTCGGGGCGCATACGTTAGCGTGCGACTCTCAGTAGGTAACCAGTTACCAGTAACCCCGTGTACCGTTGGGCTCAACGACCCAAACCCTCCCCTTTCCGAGTCACTATCGAATCATTTTTGCGCTGGGCCTGGGGTTTTTTCAAAGCCCTCTATGGGGAGTGGGCGGCCCCGTCAGTCAGTCGTGATCAGAGTGAGCAAAGGAGCAGGTCACGGCTGTAAGGGGGGCAACCCCCCCTTTCGGGGAATTTTTACGAATACCCGCCTTCTGAGTATTTTTTACCTAATCCCCGTGTCGAACTCCCAAAATGATAGTTTGTAGTTGTTGTTGTTGAGTACAGCAGTAAAACTCATGGTCACGAAAATGCTTGACCCGGGGAAGAGGAAGGAACTTAAAACTTGGATCAAGAGTTTTTTGAATTTTTAGAGTAGATTAACATTAATACAGTTCAACAACTAGCTTTTAGTAGAAAAGTCAAAAATTTATTTTTTTCTCTTTTTTCTGTTTTTAATTAAAAAAATAGGGACTAAATTATCTAAAAAATTATCAGAAAATTCTAATATTGCAGTTTTTGACTAAGAAAAGGAAAATTTTTAAGTGACATGGATATTAAACACAGTACATTTGATTGGTGGAAGATTGAAGAAAGGTTGGTTTGGTGGAAGATGAAGTAATTTGTGATTGGTGGAATAAAAGAAGAAAAGGGTTGTGATTGTGGAATGATGAAGAAAAGGTTGTGAGGGTAAAATGATGAAGAAAGGGGTGTGTAAAAGAAAAAAGGGTACCCCATGAAGGTTTTACAAAGCAAAGTTTTATAAGAAGAGCAGGTATATGGAGATAAAAGAAAGGTGAAGAAGTGGTGAAGAGTGCAAAAAAAAAGCAGATGATAGAGTGGGGGGAGGCACGTCAAGAAATTTTAATGAAAAAAAGAAAAAATTTTTGGGGTGATAAAGCAAGTTAAGAAAACCTAGGGAACGAATGGATTTTTCAGTTAAAAAAAAAATGTAGGGGATTAGTAGATGGGGGGATGGAGGTATTGGGTGATGGGGAGAATATTTTGAGGAACTTTTAAATGTCGACGAAGAAAAAAGGGGGTAATTTCATGCACTGGCCCGGGGGTATACCCTATTTTTGGGGTGAAGAACAGAAGTGAGTGTGGTGGAGGGGACGTGAGGCATTACGTAAATGAAAGGGGGGGAAAACAGATGGAACTTGGATCCGACAGAAACGTTTTAAAAACGGGGGGGATATATGTTGGAGGGTTGGGATTTTTGTTTAATAAAATGTATGATAGAGGGGAAGGTACCTAGGGGTTTGTCCCCCTTCCCTTTATAAAAGGGAAGGGGGACAAAGACATTGTAAAAATTATAATGGAATAAGTTTACTGACAACCCGGAAAAATGTAGGGTTAGGGTTATTATTGAAGGAATTAGAGGTAAAAGAGAATGTAGGATTGCGGATGAGCAAGGAGGTTTTAGAGTGAGTAGGGGATTTTGTAGACCAAGTGTTTACATTGAAGCATATTTGTGAACAGTATTTAGATAAAGGTAGGGAAGTTTTTATTGCTTTTTATGGTTTTTAGAAAAGGCATATATAGAGTGGATAGGGAAGCAATGTGGCAGAAGTTGCAATATTTTGGAATAGGTGTTAAGTTACTAAATGCTGTAAAGAGTTTTTTATGGGGATAGTGAGAGGCTCAGGTTAAGGTGTTGTAGAAGAGAGGAGACTACTTCCCAGTAAAAGTAGGTCTTAGACAGGGATGTGTAATGCCCACCATGGTTGTTTAATATATTTATAGATGGGGTTGTAAAAGAAGTAATGCTAGGGTGTTGGGGGGAGGGGTAGGATTAAATTATGGGAAATCAAATACAAAATGGGAATTGACACAGTTACTTTTTGCTGATGATACTGTGCTTATGGGAGATTCTAAAGAAAAATTGCAAAGGTTAGTGGACGAGTTTCGGAGTGTGTGTAAAGGTAGAAAGTTGAAAGTGAACATAGAAAAAGTAAAGGGGATGAGGGTACCCAAACGAGCTTGGTGCCCGGGGGTATGGGTAACATCGCTTAGCTTCGGCTAAGCGCTCATACTTATCTGGGTCTAGCTCCGTGATAAAGTACTGTGGACTCTGATACAGAGTTAGCAGGTTCGAGTCTGCTGTGGACGTAGAGACAATGTTTATTAAATATATATATATTTTATATATATTTTATATATATATATACTAATGTAGGGAGTAAAGGTTGGTAGACAGCAACCGCCCCGGGAGGTACTACCGTTCTGCCAAGTGAGTGTAAAAATGAAGCCCTTAAAGGTTTTACACGATGGTAGGAAGCTGGGTCCTTTTTTTTTTTTGTCTCATACAATGCAAGATTTAGGTTGTCTTTCTACTTCTACTTTCACTTATGTCACTACAGATACATGTACAACATATATGAACATTAAAAAAGGTATACAATACCGACAGGTTGGTAGGTAAGACACATAGGCCAGTTTTGGCAACTTATTCCCAAACGTTTCGCCTACACATGGGGTCTTCAGTCGAAAACAGAAAAGAAAAGGAACGAAGGGGCGAGTATCAGTCCATCACCCCCTTTAAAATGTAAATTTGAGGGTTTTCAGTCCCCCGGCCTGGAGAATTCAGTTTCCATAGCAGGAACTATCTGAAAATCAAGGACGTGCGGAGACTTAAATACTGTCGGAAGGAAGAGGTGCAGAATATAGTAGTAGTGGAAGTAGCCCCCGAAAGGTCAGGTCCCCCAGATCCAACAATTCTCACTTGAAAAGTTTGTCCAAAGGGGTTTTCTTATCAAGATTGTCGGTATTTATACCCCTTTTAATGTTCATCTTGTCAGCACTGCAACATTGGGATCTTTTACGAAAACACCTTGGGCAAACTTTTAAGTGGAAATTTTGGGGCTGAGGGGCCCCCACCTTTCGTGGCTACATTTCACTATATACTATTCTGCAAACCCCCTCCTTCCGACGTATTTTTAAACTCCGCACGTGCTTATCTTCAGATAGGTTTTTTTTTGACTATGGAATACTTCTCCAGGGCCCAGGGACGACAACCCAATTTACGACTTTAAGGGGATGGATGATTACATCGTCTTCTCTACTGTTCCCGCCTACTTTTTGTATTCGACTGGGGAAAAAGCCTACGTGTAGGGAAAAAGTTTCGGAATAAAGTTTCCCAACTTTTCCTTGTGTCTTTCCTAAAAAAGCATATATGCACACCCCTTTGGCTTTTCTTCTATTTTCTTCTAGTTCTTTTTCTTGTTTTTTCTCTTACCTCCATGGGGAAGTGAAAAAGAATTCTTCCTCCGTAACCATGCTGTTGTAAGAGGCGACTAAAAATTTCCGGGAAACAAGGGGGGTTTAACCCCTTCTCCCGTATTATTACTAAAAGTAAAAAAGGAGAAACTTTCGTTTTTCCTTTTGGGGCCCCCCGCCTGGTTGGGGTACGGGCCGGT
>NW_026480588.1:0-32203 GCF_026875155.1 Cherax quadricarinatus
GACCTGGGAAAAAAATTTTTCAAAATCTTTTTTCTGTCCCTGTCAACCAAGAAAAATGAAAACCCTCAGCTTTTGGGCCCCAAAATTTGCAACGGAATTACGAAACCAAAAACAAGACCTCAATTTTTATTTGCCAAAAAAATACAGACACAATGACCACGACTTTCCCAAAAAAAGGCCCTTTTCAAGGCTTTATTTCGGGAAACCATCTCAACCGGGAGCTCCCCCGTCAACCTCGACGTTACATCAAAGCCCAAAGGTTTAGGGAGAAGACACGACCAAACGGGTCACCCCCCGCTGTAAAGGGGGGGTGGTGTTTGTTATCATGAAAAAATGACGATTACAGGAAAAAAATGCCCCAATTATTAATGACCCAAATACCCACAAACCTTCACAACCCAAAAAAGTGGGGCAAAACCTTTCTAAAACCTTTCTTCAAAGGACTCGCCCCCATTTGAGGGGCTCGAACAAAAGGGAAAGAAACTTCTGCAAAACCCTGCCCAGAACCCCCAGACCCGCCAGAAAGTAAAGGGGCCCCAAAGAAATCACAAACCTGGTATCCCCCTGAGGCCCAAATTCCCCCGGGGTTTGGCAGTGCTCCCCCCAAAATCTCAGGAAAATTTTCCCCCAACACCTTTCTAAAAATCTTTGGGGGGTATCAGTCCGAAAATCTCCAAAAACTAGGTTTATTTTCAAAACGCATTCGCAAAACCAACATCAAAGGGAAAAAAGAAACTTTCCAGCCCTTTAGTGACTTCCCTATTCACCAAAGTACCTACTACACAAGCCCTCGATCTCTTTCGCAGGGGAAAAATTTTACGATTCACTTTATTTCCCATTCCAGGCCCGCGTTTTTATCGAAACCCTTTTTGAACTTGTGTTTGGGTTTTCTGTTTCTCTTTTTGAAAAAACACCTCTTTCAGCGACTTTTGGACTAACCCCATGGGTTCGCCACTCATGCGTCTGGCCCAACCTTTTAAGGGAAAAATTTTAGAAGCCGAAAAGTTTCTCCCCCCATTATTCCCTTGGGCTGTCACCTGGCTCCCTTTATGTTGGGGCGGCATTCTCCTCATAATCCTAAAAAGATTTAACGTTTTAAGCTCTCCAAAAACAACTCAACCAGGTCGAGGGCCTTTAAAACCAGTTCAACTTTAAGAAGAAAATAACAAAAAATCTTCCCTTCCCTTTATGTCCTGCTTGCCCAAAAAAGCTGACCCCGAACTTCGTTTTTTAAAATCTATCGAAAAAACCCCCCAACCAAAAACGTTCTTCTCCCCTTTACTCTCACCCGGGCACCCAAAACCAAAAGTGGGGGGTAATTTTAGGCTTCTTCCTGCGTGCACTCAGAATTGCAGCAACGAGTTCCTTGGGAAGAATTTCCCTATAAAAGAACAAAATTTTTTTAAAAATTTCCCCCTCCTCGTACTTCATCAGAGAATGCAGGGCGTGGGCATTTTAAAAATTTTCAACACACCCAGGAAGGGCATGCCCCAAAAAAAAGATCATAGGGGCCTTCCCACCAACTCCATTGCCAAACATGGTTTTCCCAAAATCTTTGCCAAAAAAAATCATTCCCAAAATATCTTCCTCCACAACCACGACCATCCCAAAGGGAAACACCAAATGTAGGCAGGAAAAAGCCTCCATTTATTGCAGGGGTTTCATAATCCCTTGTAAAGACTGCAAAAAGTTATCGTGGGGGAAAACATCAAGGGACCTCCAAAAAACGATTTCAGAAAACCCAAAACGCAAGCAGGTCGGGCGCAAGGGAAAGCCTGCGTAAAACCCGTAATTACACAACCCCTTGAAAAATACGAAAACTCAAGGGCTTTTCGGGCCCCAGAAAAAACAACAACAATACCGAAGAATCCCAGAATCATCACTTTTTTTTATATCCCACAACTTCCAAACGAATTTGTGGCTTCTAAATAACGGAAAAAAATTGCCCAAAAAACTTCTTCTTTGCTATCCCCCCCATAAGAAAAACTGTAGAGGGTTTTGCTCACAAAAAAATCCAATCTCCCTTTCCAAGCTACCCAAGTTTTTTTGACTTTTATAACCCCCCTCGGTTTTTTATCATCAGATGCAGGGATTTTTTCACCTGACCCCCAGCATTCGAACAGGACTATAAATACTCGGGGTTCCTTCCACCCCCGGTAGTTCTGGGTTGGGATTGGAAAAAAGGGCCCCCTGTGTGGGCGAAACGTTGTCAATAAAGGATCCATTATCTGAAATTTGTTTATATTTCCATTGTGGGCGGTATTTTAAAACCATTTATTTCCCCCCCCAAGAAGTTGCAGTTTTTGCAGTTTGTAAAATGGAAGGTTTAGAAAAACCCCACATGTTTATAAAATTAAGGGCACATGTGCAAAACCCTTTGGGATCTTTATTGAGGAGGAAAACGTTTCGCCCCCACGTGGGTTTTTACCTCTTGGGGCTTTTTAAGGCTCCCTCCTGTCATTTCATCTCCATATTGTTTCATACTATGGAACAATGCTTTCTCCAAAAATGAGGGGCTGACCACCTTTAAAAAATTTTAAAGGGGGGGGAAAAGGACTGATTACATGTTTCAAGTAATTTTGTTTTTATCAACTTTTTTTACTTTGGGCTGAAGAAGGAAATACTGTGTAGGCGAAAAAATTTTGAAAAAAAAGATACCCAATGTTGCTATTTTGTCTTACCTAAAAAACCTGTCGGTTTTTTTATACCCTTTTTAAAAAAAGTTTTAAGATATAGAGGCCAGAACGTTTTTGTTGCTTTAAAAATAGGTTGGATAAATACATGAGTGGTTTTGGGTGGGTGTGAGTTGGACCTGATAAATTTGCTACCCCGGGCCCCGGGGTTGGGCCCTGTTTTCCCCCTTAAGTAAAAGTGACCTGACTTTATAGGTTGGGGGGCTTGGTTTTAAACCCGGTTTTGGAGAATTGGGGCCCGCCTCGCATGGGGCCCGTAGGCCTTCTGCAGGGGTTTCCTTTGTTTTATGTTCTTTTGTTCTTTAAAAAAGGGGAAGGCAAATTTGGTTTTTCGAAACGTGCTAGGGTGTGCTCCTTGTGGGAGTGGGTGTGTTTGGGGTTCATTTTTATTCATTCATGTTGAAATTTGCCCTTTCTCCCGGTCCGGGCCCCCCAGTTGGGGGACCCCCGGGAGCGGCCCCCCCCCGGTGGGGGGTGCGATACTTCTTTCCTCTTTCTTGGCCTCCGGTTGGGGGTGTGTTTCTTTCCCCCCCGGCTGACCTCCCCGAAGGAAGCGCAGTCCCGGAGAGGGTGCCCGTTACAGGCTCAATTGGAAGCCACCCCCCAAGGGTTTTTGAGGAAAAAGCAAATGTGCTGGGGGGGAATTTTTCCCTTTTTGGTTTTAAAGGTCATGGGGCCCGTCGTGCTAGAGGAGGGTACCGTCTTCAAGGTCCCCCTTTGAAAAAATCCTTTAAATTTCCTCTTTTGGGTTTTACCGAATTCCACAAAAGGTTGGGTTTGGGGGTTGGCAGGCGAGTAGTCTGGTAAAGCCCGCAGTGGTGTATGTAAAGCTTGGTGTAGGTTTTTACTTGGGCTGTTCCGTCCTGGAGGCGCCCGATGGGACCTTGAAGACGAATTGTGTTTTTATTTTCTGCTTGGGGGGTGTAGAAGTATACACCCCTTTAGGTATCGGGTTTTTGTGGTGCCCGCCCGTGTTCCCCGTGGCCCCCGTGAGGGTTTCATCCCCAGTTTCTTGTGTTTTTTTTTTCTTGGTGGTGGGTGAAAACGGTGGAAAGGGGGAGATTTCCGGGCTGGTCGTTGCCTTGCAGTGGATTGAAAACGGGAGTGGACTCTCATTGGTTTGGGGTTTTTCCGACGTTCTGTGGTCTCTGATTGGTCCATCTTTTGGTTTTTGGGGAGGTTTTGACAAAAGTGGAGCAGCGGTTTATGCTGGCAATATTTTCAGTTTGATTTTGGATCTCAGGGGGAAAGGGGGTGATGCAGGGGGAAAGTGGGGGCCGGCATTTATTTGTTTGAAAAGTTATTGATGGTGGTGTTGAAAGGGGAAAGAGCATAATAAAGCAAATTTAAAAAATCCCTTTGGGGGTCGGCAGTTTGGGGTGCAGGGAAGTGGTGGGAGCAGTCTTGCGTGGCATGTAGTTCTTGGTGTGTCTGCTTGAAGCTTGGCGGTTTTGAGATATGGGGGGTTGCTTGGGGGTTTGGTTTCTTTTGGTGGGTTTTTGGGTTTTTGAGTATGTTTTCCCGGTTTGGGAAACCTGGGGCAAGAGTTTTTGGGGGGTCAAATTTTTGCAGTTCAAAACATTTTAGGGGGTGAAGAGTAGTGCAAATTTTTGAAGTCCCTTTACCCCTCACGGCCCCAAAGGGGGAGCAAAAACTTCTTGTCCTTGGTAGGACAAACTTTTTTTGGTTGTGTAAGTATGAGTAAAAAATTTTAGCACTGTGAGATATGTTTTGGGAAATTTCCCCGCTTCGATGAAGGCTGGGTTAGTGTGGAAGTATGAATACCCCGGGGGCCCTCAGCGGAGCTCGGCTGCCATTTTGAGTCACTAAAAGTGACCTTCAGCATGGATGAAGCATTGGGTATTTTAGTAAAAAGTCCCCTTGGCCAAGGGTTCTTTGTTTCAAAGATGATTTTCTTTCTTCAGTGGCCTGTACGTGATAAGGGTTGTCGAGTGCTTGAGGAACACAGTTCTCCTGGCCCAAGTGCTGGGGAAGTCAAAAAAGAAATCCCTGGTCTGTGAGGGTAGTACAGTGTGGTATTTGTTTCTCAGCCTCTGTGTCGTCTGTACAGACGACAACAAAGACCCCCTTGAGCGATAAAATGCATTACATTGGGATTTGCAGCCTGCCATAACGACAGCTGAAGTGCTATTTTGGACGACTCATTGGTTGTGCACTTTTTGGGTTTGATCTTTACTCGTTAAGTAATGCATCTGAGTAAGCGTGCTCTGGTGTGTCGTAGTGTGGAGTTAAAGTATAGGTGGAGCCATAACGCCGGGAAATTTAATGTAGGCCACTAGTAGAGGTAAAAATTTATCTTTGAAGTCAGGCCCCTCTCAAACCCAGCCATTCTCACTAGTAGAAGTTGAAAAAGTTGTTTCGGGTTTGTACCAAGCCCCTTGTGTTGCGGTCTGAAGGGTGAACATTAAAATTGTAAAAAAATACGACAGGTTGTTAGGTAAGGGGACACTTGCAACAGTTAGGTATCTTTTTTCGAAACGTTTGCCTACACAGTACTTCTGCAGCCGAGTACAGAAAATTTTATAGAAAACAGAAAATCTTGAAAACGATGTAATAGTCCTCACCCCTTTAAGTTTTGAGGTGATCAAACCTCAGTCTGGAGAAGAGTAATTTGTGTCCTATAGTCGAAACAATATGGAGTTGGAAGTGACAGAAGAGTCTCTATACCGGTCCAGGAGGTAGAAAATTTTTTAAAGCCACTAGTAGAGGTAAGAATGTTGTCGTTGGAAGGTCAGGTCCCTCTCAAATCCAGCCATTCTCACAAGTAGCAACTGACAAGGGTATCTTGGTACATGACCTGAAATCAACATTGTCAACATCTACAAGTGAGAATGGCTGGATTTTGAAGGGACCTGACCCTCCAACACAACATTCTTACCTCTACTAGTGGCCTACATCTCACCTCCTGCGCTATTTTATAATCTCCATTCCTGTCACTTCACTCCATATTGTTTCCTACTATGGAACATTACTCTTCTGCAGACTGAGGGACTGACCCGCCTCAAAACTTAAAGGGTGTGGACTTGATTACATCGTCTTCCACGTATCTTCTGCTTCTAACAACTTTTTCTAAGTACTTCGCCTGAAGAAGTCCCTACTGTGGTAGGCGAACACGTTTGAAATATACGATACCTACCTGTTGCATAGTGTCTTACCTAACAACTTGTGTCCCTGAATTCCGTGAGAAAAGTTACAGCTTGTACAAAAGTATGGACATCTACTTTGTCAGCTTGCTTCCTCTCACTCTACACCTAACTTATGGAAATGTGAACAGAGCTTTCAAGGGCCACATGCAGTCGACTGCGATAACATGCAGAAGCCAAGGGGCCTCTCTCTCAGCCGTCCTTGTCACGTACGATGTGAAGAGCTGCAAGTTTCTTGTCAGTTTATTGATATCACAGTAAGGACTTTAACTCCCTAAGGAAGAACCACCTCTCCCTGGTCAACTGCCAGGTTCCCTCCTCCAGTGAAAGTGGGGGGCAAAAGAAACCAGCCGACCAGCTCCGTAGTGTAACACAGTTCTCCCAGGCATCTGCTACAGAATCTTCCATCAACCGGTTCATAACTTGAGGATGACCGCGCAGTGACAGAGTACCCAGAAGTTCCAAAAACAACTCCAGGTACTTAATAGCGCCCACTCCGTGGTAGGCCTACCCCCTTATTGCTCACTGAATCCCTCTTAGAATAAGCCAACAAAACCTATAGATTTTGCTTGCCTACTGCTTGCTTCATGCACAAGAGGCTTTGCTTAAGAGCTCATTACAAGGAATGCTCCTTGATGGAGTTATGAGGAGTCCTAATTCTTTCTTCTCCGTGGACTGCCCCACTCATCCTTGTTCCCCAGAAAGATGAATCTGGGCGTCCTCTACATCGATTATAGGAACTAAATGCATCAATATTCCAAGATCGTATTTTCCCATTGCCCAGTTCTGAATAGCCTGTTCAACAATGGCGATACAAGGTTTTTCAACTCTTGTCTCCTCAAAGGGTTTAGGCAAATTCCTCTTGATGACCAAAGTAAAGAACTAACTTGGCCCCTGCAATCTCTAGCCGAACGGTCCATTATCATTATATGAGACGCCTTTTTCTGATTAAGTGAAGGCCGATCACATACTAGTAGTTTGATGACGACGGATTTTTCCACACTCTCCTAGACGGCACCTAATGGTCTACCTAGACGTTCTCATAGTGAGTCTCCAAATGAATACCCGTGAGCATACCTGGAGAGAGCTCCGGGGATCAGTGCCCTACGGGCTCGTGTCTGTGATCAGGCCCTCTTTGTGGATTAGAGCCTGAACAACCAGGGCTGTTACTGCTGCCTCATGTAAACCATCTACGAACCACAGCCTGGCTGGTCAGGTGCTGACTTTAGGTGCCTATCCAGTGCCTGCTTAAGAGCCAGGGGTCTATTAGAAATCCCCCTGAGTATGCTGGAAGTAGTTGAAACAGTCTGGGGCCCCTTGACACTGATTGTGTTCACTTTTGCGCTAGTGGCACCCCTCTTTTCATTGGGGGGATGTTGCGCTGTCTGCCGAGTCGTTTGCTTTTTGTTGGGAGGATTTACATCTGCAATGTTTGGTAACTAGTCCCTCTAGGAATATTCCAGATGTATATAACTGTACCTCCCCTCCTGGCCATTCTAGGGAGTACAAGTTTAGGATCTTCCAAGCATATCCCAGTAATTTGAGGTGGTTTATCAGAGTTATTCAGCCTATGAATAATCACTGTGCATGTTCTAGGCCAGCAATATCACCGCCTTGAAAGGTTCTGGTTAGTGGTGCAGCAGCAATTCCAGCCTAATAGAACAATTGACCTGAAGTGTGTCAACATGGCTTGGCATCCTTGGTTTTGAAGGTTCTCATTATTCATCCTGTCCATTTTTTTAGTCAGATGTGATAGAACATCCCTACACATCTCGTAAAATATTGAGCAGGTACTGGTAAAACTAGCATCCAAGGCTAACTCAGAAGTAAAAAAACTTCCTATCAAAATCTAGTTCCTTCTGAAAGAAATAAAGTTTTCTTTCTGGGCCACGTAGTGACTCAGAATGCATAAAGACCGACAAGTCCAAAATCCGGCTGTGCAAATTCCCTAGAGCCTACGACGTGTATGCTGCCCGCTCCTTCAAAAGCCTAGCTGGATTCTATCACACTTTCAAGTCCAGATTATTCCCACCCAGAGAGCTATACCATTGACTCGGCTTTTCAATAAAAGATGTCCCCTTTTGAGTGGACGTGCGACCCAGGAAAGAGCTTTTTTTGTACTTAAAAATAGGTTAACCACAGCCCCAGATCTAAGATTTTCCCTGATTTCAACAAAGGAGTATATACTTCGATGACAGATGCCAACAAAATCGGCAATGTGCAGTCTTGTCATAACAGAATCCAAAGGTAAGCAATGGCAGTTTTCATCAGGGAAGGGTACTGCTCACAATACCGTGTCAAGTTATCCACCAATACAAGCATGGTTGTTTATTACCCCTCACGCAAGCCGAGAAGTACTTCAACAGGTCGACAGAAGTTCTCTCCAAGGGCACCAAGCTCATACGATGGCAAAGCTTCAAGCTCTGTCCCACAGAGTAATTGACTTCAACTTTGGTAATAACACGCTATCATAAGCTTATGCTAGCTCCACACCATCCTGCGAGTAATACCTTGCTGAATTACAAATCTCAGGTCCTACAGGATACCACATGGGATGCGGTCCATTCCCGATGTGCAGTGTTACCCTAAACACTGCACACAAACACCTAATTAGTTGAGACACCCCATTTTGCCATTGGTAATGGCTGTGACAATGTATTTGCCATAACGAAATTCTGTTGCTTCCACCACCTCAGCCCCCCTCATGGAAGGTTCCTTTGATGTTGGTGAGGCACTTGATTTAGGCATTGGAGTCTGTGCTCCAGTTCCCCGAATTAAGCCTGAATGCCTCCACATCCCCCCCCCGGGCGCTGAATAATCCTATGGGTATAGCGCTTCCCCCTTAGATTTAGAAATAATAATCCACCTCCAGCCTACTGTGACACTGACAACGTCAACATCAACAAGATGTGGAACTACACAGCTTGTTCTATCAGAGAGTCTGAGAAAATCTTAAGAAATCAACAGATAATTTACGTCTAATCAAACGCATTGCAGAGGTAGGCTGAACCAGTTTTGCAAGGTATGTTGCAAAATCTACGCACATCACAAATAGTCGTTCCTAACCGTGCTTTCTGACAACTCCGTGGCAAAATGCGAGTTGAGGGAGATTCCCACATGAAGTACATTGAACACGCAAGCCGAGGCTGACTGGAGAACGTGCGTTGCAAGGGCCACAACCCTTACTGTTACGGTGAATAAAACTGTCTGCTTCTCATCCCGCTACTATAAGACCAATAACAGTCCTGTGATCTAAGACCAAGGACAGCAGTACATTTCTGTGACACTGACATACCTATCGACCATGTTCGACTTCTATGCTGACTGTCTTCTCACTGAAATGGCATTAAGGCACATACAACTGGTAATAGTTTAGTCCCAAAAGCAGGGTCAGGGGGGACTTTAACCATATTTTTAGAAGGGTACCTTTAGAATTGTTATAATAAGTCTCCTTGGGACAATGTCACTGCAAGTATGTTGCACACAATGTGTATTTAAGGTCTGTATTACCGTCAGGGCAGTGCCGTCCTCTTAAGTTACATGCTCACCCAAGGAAATATGCTCCTGATTAGTCATCGTTTATACAACGTGAGATGGTAACAGTGTCAAAGATGTGCAGTCAAGCGTGATTCTTAGCCTGTGAACAACCAGTACAGTAAGAAAGATTAAGTTCCAGTGCTGGTGTCTCCAAGCTCCATCCTCCCTTTGCTGCTGAGCAAGTCATTTTTTTCTTCCACTAGATAATGTGGAGAGTTTTTGAGGCCTGCTAGAATTTCTGTCAATTTTGTTATGGGGTAGCCAAAACCACTCCAGCAGGATTAAATTCCTTTATTTTTTTTTCCTTTCTTCTGCCCAACTGTAGTGTGAATCGAGACAGTTGTGCGTGCCGAGTGAATGTACAGTCTATGTTTGAGATTCTGAAGCAGCAGCAAGATCCTGGCGCTTGTCAGACACTGCAACATCATGGAATCTTTGATCTGAGGAGATGGTACATATCTTTCACCACTACGACAAACTATTACTACAACTAACCCATCTCATTGGGAAGGACCTACTTCCACTGGAAAATTCCCAACTACCAGTGACATATGCCCTCGTCTGCTACACCTGAACGTTAGTATATAAGCGCCAGGCTCCTTGCTTCTGCCTCAGAATCCCACGACTATGGTGCCTCTATTCGCATCTACTCCAAGTTTGAGGGACTGATTACCTCATCTTCTTATTTAGTCCTACGTCCTTCAAGTTATTCCTGGAATTTGTATTGATGCAGCACTGTGATGGCAAAACGTCTACAATAAAGATACCCATAATGTTGCACATGTGTCTTAATTTTCATTAGAAAGTGCTACAATAGAGCTGTAAGAAATTTACCTGCATGAGGTTTTACCAGGTATAAACCTGAATACTACATTTAAGTAATTGGGTAGGTAAGTGTTACTTAGTCAACATGCCAGTCATTCCTTCAATGCCCACTCCTACACCACCTCACAAAAAAGTTTGACCTGACATAAAATTATTAAAAACAATTTTTAATATAAATACCATTAATGGTAAATTAAAAAACATCAGGACTGTATGATAAAAAAGGCATCCGATCTTCAATAATGTTAAATGGAACACTATACACACAGGAGTAAGAATTTTCAAATTGACCCAGGCGCATATGTTTTTAACCAAAAGTTAGATAATAGGGAAATTTATATTACCCTTTACCATTTTTATTGTAATTGGATGCGTTCCACAATGCTTCACTGACTCTACAGAAATCTAATTGAAAAACTAATAGGCAACAAAGATTGATGTGTTGCCTGTGATGCCTCATTATTTCCACCTAACCACATAATTCTGGAGCCCCCACAAACTCTCTGTCCCTTTCTCTTCAACAGGGAACATTTCCAATATTTATTAATTATAGTTTGTGGCTGATCTAATCAATTAATGGTCACATAATGCTGTATTACTTGCTATTACAAAACCAAAACCAGTGCATCACACATTTAATTAGACTATGGCATCCCCCTCGCCAGCATCACTCTGTGTGCCGCTGCAACACACTCCCTACCCTCTCCGGCATCACTCTGTGGGCCGGCTTGCACACCCTCCCCGCCCACTCCTGCATCAATCAGTTGCCCCCGCTGCACACCCTCCCTCCACTTTCCTGCATCACCTCTGTGGGCCCTGCACACCCACCCTGCCCCCCACCCCTCTCCTGCATCACGCTGTGCCGCTGCACACCCTCCCTCCCCTTCTCCTGCATCACTCTGTGGCCGCTGCACACCTCCCTCTCCCCTCTCCAGCATCACACTGTGGCCGCTGCACACCCTCCTCCCTCTACCTGCATCACTCTGTGGCCGCTGCACAACACCCGTCCCTCATCTTCTCCAGTATCACTCTGTGGCCCGCTGCACACCCTCCCTTTCCTTTCCCTGCATCACTCTGTGGCGCTGCAACACCCTCCCTCCTTCTCCTGTATCACCTGTGGCCGCGCACCCCCTCCCTTTCCTTCTCCTGCAATCACTCTGTGTGCCACGCTGCACACCACCCTTACCTTCTCCTGTATCACTCTGTGGCCGTGCACCACCCTCCCTTAACCTTCTCCTGTATCACTCTGTGGCCGCTGCACACCCTCCCTTCCTTCTCCTGCATCACTCTGTGGCCGCTGCACACCCTCCCTTCCTTCTCCTGCATCACTCTGTGGCCGCTGCACACCCTCCCTTCCTTCTCCTGCATCAACTCTGTGTCCCCGCTGCACAACCTCCCTTCCTTCTCCTGCATCACTCTGTGGCCCCGCTGCACACCCTCCCTTCCTCTCCTGCATCACCCTGTGGCCGCTGCAGCACACCCTCCCCATCTTCCTTCTTCCTGCATCACTCTGTGCATCTGCACAACCCTCCCATCCTTCTCCTGCATCACTCTGTGGCCGCTGCACACCCTCCCTTCCTTCTCCTGCATCACTCTGTGGCCGCTGCACACCCTCCCTTCCTTCTCCTGCATCACTCTGTGGCAGCTGCACACCCTCCCTTCCTTCTCCTGCATCACTCTGTGGCCGCTGCACACCCACCCTTCCTTCTCCTGCATCACTCAGAGGCCGCTGCACCCCCTCCCTTCCATCTCCTCATCACTCTGTGGCCGCTGCACACCCTCCCTTCCTTCTCCTGTATCACTCTGTGGCTGCTGTACACCCTCCCTTCCTTCTCCTGCATCACTCTGTGGCTGCTGTACACCCTCCCTATCCGTCTCCTGCATCACTCTGAGGGGGCCTGCTGCAACACACCCTCCCTTATCCTTCTCCTGTATCACTACTCTGTGGGGCTGCAGTACACCCATCGCCCTTCCTTCTCCCTGTATCACTCTGTGGGTGGCTGCTGCACAACCCCTCATACGCCTCCCTTCCCCTCCTTCCTTCTCCTGTATCACTCACTCCACCCTCTCTGGTGGCAGCAAGCTGCACACCCTCCCAACCCTCCCTCCCCCCCATCTCCGCCAACCACTTCTGTGGCTGCTGTACAACCCTCCCCCTACCACCTCCTTCTCCTGCACATCATCTGTGGTGGCTGCTGTAACAACCCTCCATACCACCTTTCTCCTGCATCACTCTGGCTGGAGGTGTGGCTGCTGTACACCAATCACCCTTCCCATCCATCTTCCTGTAATCAACCACACTGTCTCTGTGTCTATGCTGCACAAACAAACTCCCACCAAGATTGACCTTATCCACTCCCTTCCTCTCCTGAAACACTCCACTCTCCGGGTTGCAGCTGCACCACACAAAACACCACCTCCCTCCCCACTCTCCTGGCATCACTACCTGGTGGCTTCTGCACACACCTCCCTATCCCTCATTCCTCCCAGCATCACTCAGTGGCTGCTGTAACACCCTCCCCCTTCCCTTACCTTCTCTTCTCCTCCTGTAATCACAGATTCACTCCTTGTGGCTTGCGGGCAAGCACACACTGCAAAAAAGGACCCCCCCATTCCTCTCCGTATCACTCTGTGACAGCTGGCACAACCCCTCACTCTTCCCCTCCCTAGCATCACTCTGTGGCAGCTGCACACCCTCCCTTCCTTCTCTCCTGCCATCACTCAGTGTACTGCAGTACACACCTCCCCTTCCTTCTCCTGTATCACTCTTGAGGCTTGCTGTAACACCCTCCCTTCCTTCTCCGTGTATCACTCTGTGCTGCCTGTACACCTCCCTTCCTTCTCCCTGCATCACTCTGTGGCTGCTGCACACCCTCCCTTCCCTTCCTTCACCGCATCACCTCAGTGGCTGCTTGTACACCCTCCCTTTCCTTCTCCAGTATCACATCTGTGGCTGCTGTACAAACCCTCCATCCTTCACCTGTATCACTCAGTGGCTGCTGTACACCCTCCCCTTTCCTTCTCCGTACACTCTGTGGCTGCTGTACAAACCCTCCCTTCCTACTCCTGCTATCACTCCTGTGGCTGCTGTAACACCCTCCCTTTCTTCCTCCGCATCACTCTGTGCCGCAGCACACCCTCCCTTCCTTTCTCCTGCAACACTCTGTGTCTGCTGCACACCCACCCTCCTTCTCCAGCATCCTGCTGAGGCTGCTAGCACACCCTACCCTTCCTTCCTCCTGAATCACACTCTGTGGCCGCTGCACACCACACCCTTTTTCCTTCTCCTGTTAACACTCATGGCTGCTGTAACACCCTCCCTTCCTCTCCTTATCACTCTGTGCTGCTGTACCCCCTCCCCATCCTTCCCTGTATCACTCTGTGGCTGCTGGTATACCCACCCTGTCCTTCTCCAGAATCACTCTGTGGCCGCTGCACACCCTCCTTCCTCTCCTGTATCACCACTGTGGCCGCTGCAACACCACCCTCCCTTCCAGCTCCTGTTCACTCTGTGGGCTGCTGTACACCCACCCTTCCATCGCCTGTATCACTACTGTGGCCGCTGCACACACCCTCCCTCCTCTCCTGTATTCACTTGTGGCTGCTTGTAACACCCTCCCTTCCTTCTCCTGTATCACTCTTTGGTCCGCTGCACACCCTCCCTTCCTTCTCCTTATCACTCTTGCTGCTGCACAACCCTCCCTTCCTTCATCTGCATCACTCAGTGGCTGCTGCACACACCTCCCTTCCTTCTCCCTCATCATCTGAGGCCGCAGCACACCCTCCCTCCCCTCTCCTGCATCACTCTGTGGGCCGCAGCCACCCTCCCACCCCTCTCCTGTGGCAGCACTCTGTGGCCGCTGCACCAACCCTCCCTTCCTTCCCTGCATCAACTCTGTGGGCCCGCTGCAAACACCCTCCCTTCTTCTCCCTGCTCCCTCTGTGGCCGCTGCACACCCTCCCTCCCGCTCTCCTGCATCACTCTGAGGCTGCTGCACAACCCTCCCTCCCCCTCTCCTCGCATCACCCGTGGCTGCTGCACACCTCCCTATTCCATCCACTGTATCACTCAGTTGGGCCGCTGCAACACCCTCCCTTCCTTCTCCTGTATCACTCTGTGGCCGCTGCACACCCTCCCTTCCTTCTCCTGTATCACTCTGTGGCCGCTGCACACCCTCCCTTCCTTCTCTCCTGTATCACTCATGTGCAAGCTGCACACCCTCCCTTCCTCTCCTGTATCACTCTGGGCCGCTTCACACCCCCCTTCCTCTCCTCCTGCATCACTCTGGCCGCTGCACACACCCCCCTTCCTACTCCAGTATCACTCTGCGGCCGCTGCACACCCTCCCTTCCCTTCTCCTTTATCACCTGTTGCAGCCGCTGCACACCCTCCCTTCCTTCTCCTGTATCAACTTCTGTGGCCGCTGCACACCCACCCATCCTTCTCCTGTAATCACCAGTGCTGCCTGCACACCCTCCCCTTCCTTCTCCCTGTATCACTCCTGTGGCCGCTGCAACACCCTCCTTCCTTCTCCTGTATCACTCTGTGGCCGCTGCACACCCTCCCTTCCTTCTCTCTGTCATCACTCTGTGGCGCTGCACACCCTCCTTCCTATCCTCCTAAGCCTCACTCTGTGGCCGCTGCACACCCTCTCCTTCCTTCTCCTGAATCACCAGAGGCCTCTGCACACCCTCCCATTCCTTCACCTGCATCACTCTTTGGCCGCTGCACACCCTCCCTTCCTTCTCTCCTGCATATCACTCTGTGCCGCTGCACACCCTCCCTTCCTTCTCCTGTATCACTCGTGGGCCGCTGCACACCCTCCCTTCGCCCTTTCTTCTCCTGCATCACTCTGTGGCCGCGCAACACCCCTCCCATCCTTCTCCTGTTATCACTCTGTGGCCGCTGCACACCCTCCCCCTTATTTTTTTCATCACCTGTATCACTCTGCTTGGCCGCTGCACACCCTCCCTTTCTTCTCCTGCATCACTCTGTGGCTGCTGCACACCCACCCTTCCTTCTCCTGCATCACTCTGTGGCCGCTGCACACCCTCCTCTTCCTTCCTCCTGATCACTCTGGTGGCTGCTGCACACCCTCCCTTCCTTCTCCTGCAACACTCTGTGGCCGCTGCACACCCTCCCTTCCTTCTCCTGCATCACTCTGTGGCTGCTGCACACCCTCCCTTCCTTCTCCTGCATCCCTCTGTGGCTGCTGCAAACACCCTCCCCTACTTCCTTCTCCTGCATTCACTCTGTGCTGCTGCCACACCCTCCCTTCCTATTCCTTCTCCCATCACTCTGTGGCAGCTGCACACCCTCCCTTCCTTCTCCCTTCCTGCATCACTCTGTGCTGCCGCACACCCTCCCTTTTCCTTCTCCTGCATCACTCTGTGGCTGCTGCAAACACCTCCCTACCTTCTCCTGCCCTCACTCAGTGGCTGCTGCACACCCTCCCTTCCTTCCCAGCCCTTCATCACTCTGTGGTCAGCGGCACACCCTCCCTCCCCCCTCTCATGCATCACACTGGTGGCCGCTGCACACCCTCCCTCTCCCTCCCCCTCTCCTGCATCACTCTGTGGCTGCTGCACACCCTCCCTTCCTTCTCCTGCATCACTCTGTGGCCGCTGCACACCCTCCCTTCCTTCTCCTGCATCACTCTGTGGCCGCTGCACACCCTCCCTTCCTCCTCTCCTGCATCACTCTGTGGCAGCTGCACACCCTTTCCCCCTTCCTTCTCCTAGCATCACTCAGTGGGCCGCTGCAACACCCCTCCCCCCCCTCTCCTGCATCACTCTGTGGCAGCTGGCAACACCCTCCCTCCCCTCTCATGCACCTCTTGTGGCAGCTGCAACCACCTCCCTCCCCCTCTCCTGCATCACTCTGTGGCCGCTGCACAAACCCTCCCAACCCCTCACCTGCATCACTCTGTGGCTGCTGCACACCCCATTTTATCCTTCTTCCTGTATCACTCTGTGGCCGCTGCACACCCTCCCTCCCCTCTCCTGCATCACTCTGTGGCCGCTGCACACCCTCCCTCCCCTCTCCTGCATCACTCTGTTGCGCCTGCACACCCTCCCTCCCTCCCCTCTCCTCATCACTCAGTGGCCGCTGCCACCTCCCTCCCCCTCTCCACTATGCCTCACTCTGTGGTGCCGCTGCACACCCTCCCTCCCTCTCCTGCATCACTCTGTGGCTGCCTGCAACCCACCCTCTTTCCTTCTCCTGATAATCACTCTGTGGCCGCTGCACACCCTCCCTCCCCCTCCAGCATCACTCTGTGGCCGCTTGAACACCCTCCTCCCCTCTCCCTGCATCATCTCTGTGGCCGCTGCACCACCCCTCACCTCCCCTCTCCTGCATCACTCAGTGGCCGCTGCACACCCTCCGCCTTCCCTCCCCCCTCTCCTTGCATCACTCTGTGGCAGCTGCACATCCTCCCTCCCCTCTCCTGCATCACTCTGTGGCAGCTGCACACCCTCCCTTCCTCTCCTGCATCCACTCTGTGGCCGCTGTATCACCCTCCCATCTCTTCTCTCTGCATCACTCTGTGCCGCTGCAACACACCACCTCCCTCTCCCCCTCTCCTGCATCACTCTGTGGCCGCTGTACACCCTCCCTTCCTTCTCCTGTATCACTCTGTGGCAGCTGCACACCCTCCCTCCCCTCTCCTGCATCACTCTGTGGCCGCTGCACAACCCTCCCTCCCCTCTCCTGCACCAAAAACTCTAGTGGCCGCTGCACACACGCCTCCCTACTCCCCTCTCCTGCATCACTCCTGTGGCGCGCTGACTCACCCTCCCTCCCCTCTCCTAGCATCACTCTGTGGCAGCTGCACACCCTCCCTCCCCCCACTCCCTGCAATCACCTGTGGCTGCTGCACACCCTCCCTTCCTTCTCCTGCATCACTCTGTGGCCGACATACACCCTCCCTTCCCCTCTCACTCCTGCTTCACTACTTTGGCTGCTGCAACACCCTCCCTTCCTTCTCCTGTATCCCCTGTGGCAGCTGCACTACCCTCATCCCCTCTCCTGCATCACTCGTGGCCTCTGTACAACCCTCCCTTTTCCTTCTTCCTGCATCACTCTGTGGCCGCTGCACACCCTCCCTTCCTCTCCTGTATCACTCAGTGGCCGCTGCACACCCTCCCTTCCCTTCTCCTGTAATCAACTCTGTGGCCGCTGCACACCCTCCCCTTCCTTCTCCTGTATCATCTCTAGTTGGCCGCTGCACACCCTCCCTTCCTTCTCCTGTATCACTCTGTGGCCGCTGCACACCCTCCCTTCCTTCTCCTGTATCACTCTGTGGCCGCTGCACACCCTCCCTTCCTTCTCCTGTATCACTCTGTGGCTGCTGTACACCCTCCCATTAATTCTCCTGTTATCACTCTGTGGCCCGCTGCACACCCCTCCCTTCCTCTCCTGATATCACTCCTGTGGCCGCTGCACACCCTCCCCTTTCCTTCTCCTGTATCACTCTGGTGGCCGCTGTACACCCTCACCTTCCTCGGGGGGGGGGGGGGGGGGGGGGGGGGGGGGGGGGGGGGGGGGGGGGGGGGGTGGTCCCTTATCACTCTGTGGTGCGTACAATAAATACACCCTTCTTCCCCTCTCCTGCATCACTCCGCAGCCACTGCACACCCTCTTTCCCCTCTCTCGTATCACTCTGTGGCCACTGCACAGCCTCGTTCCCCTCTCCTATATCACTCTGTGGCAGCTGTACACAATCCTTTCCCTCTGCTGTATCACTCTGGGGCCACTGTACACCCTCCTTTCCCTCTCCTGTATCACTCTGTGGCTGCTGTACACCCTCTTTACCCACTACTGTATCACTCTGCAGCTGCTGCACACCCTCCTTTCCCTCTCCTGTATCACTCTGCGGCTGCTGTACACCCTCCTTCCCCTCTCCTATATCACTCTGTGGCAGCTGTACACAATCCTTTCCCTCTGCTGTATCACTCTGGGGCCACTGTACACCCTCCCTTCCTTCTCCTGTATCACTCAGTGGCTGCTGTACACCCTTCTTCCCCTCTCCTGCCATCACTTCCGCAGCCGTCTCACCCACACTGCACACCCTATTTCCCTCTCATCGGATCACTCTCTGTGGCCACTTGTACACCCTCCTTCCCCTCTCCTATATCACTCTGTGGCAGCTGTACACAATCCTTTCCCTCTGCTGTATCACTCTGGGGCCACTGTATACCCTCCTCTCCCTCTCCTGTATCACTCTGTGGCTGCTGTACACCCTCTTTACCCACTACTGTATCACTCTGCAGCTGCTGCACACCCTCCTTTCCCACTCCTGTATACATACTCTGCGGGGCTGCTGTTAACCCCCTCCTCCCTTTCCTGTATCAATCTGCGGGCCGCTGCAAACACCCTCAATCCACTCTCTCACTTGTCACTCTGTGGCCGCTGCACACACTTGTTCCCCTCTCCTGTGTCACTCCACAACTGCTGCACACACTCCTTCCCCTCTCCTGTATCACTCTGTGGCCGCAGCACACACTTCTTCCCCTCTCCTGTATCACTCTGCAGCCACTGTACACCCTACTCCCCCTCTCCTATATCACTCTGCAGCTGCTCCACACACTCCTTCCCCTCTCCTGTATCACTCTGAGGCATCTGCAAACACCTCTTCCCCTCTCCTGTATCACTACACAGCTGCTGCACACACTTCTTCCCCTCTGCTGTATCGCTCTGCAGCTGCTGCACACACTACTTCCCTTCTCATGTATCGCTCTGCAGCTGCTGCACACACTACTTCCCTTCTCATGTATCACTCTGCGGATGCTGCTCACACTACTTCCCCTCTCGTGTATCACTCTGCAGCTGCTGCACACACTACTTCCCCTCTCATGTGTCACTCTGCGGCTGCTGCACACACTGCTTCTTCTCTCATGTATCACTCTGCAGCTTCTGCACACTCTACTTCCCCTCTCATGTATCACTCTGCTGCTGCTGTGCACACTACTTCCCCTCTTCATGTATCACTCTGCGGCTGCTGCACACACTACTTCCCCTCTCATGTATCACTCTGCGGCTGCTGTACACACTACTTCCCCTCTCATGTATCACTCTGCAGCTGCTGCACACACTACTTCCCCTCTCATGTATCACTCTGCAGCTGCTGCACATACTACATCCCCTCTCATGTATCACTCTGCAGCTGCTGCACACACTACTTCCCCTCTCATGTATCACTCTGTGGCCGCTGCACACCCTCCCTCCCCTCTCCTGCATCACTCTGTGGCTGCGCACACCCTCTTTATTCCTTCTCCGTAACACCTCCTGTGGCCGCTGCACACCCTCCCTCCCCTCTCCTGCATCACTCTGTGGCCGCTGCACACCCTCCCTCCCCTCTCCTGCATCACTCTGTGGCCGCTGCACACCCTCCCTCCCCTCTCCTGCATCACTCTGTGGCAGCTGCACACCCTCCCTCCCCTCTCCTGCATCACTCTGTGGCTGCTGCACACCCTCCCTTCCTTCTCCTGCATCACTCTGTGGCCGCTGTACACCCTCCCTTCCTTCTCCTGCATCACTCTGTGGCCGCTGCACACCCTCCCTCCCCTCTCCTGCATCACTCTGTGGCCGCTGTACACCCTCCCTTCCTTCTCCTGTATCACTCTGTGGCAGCTGCATCACCCTCCTCCCCTCCTCCTGCCATCCACTCTGTGGCCGCTGCACACCCTCCCTCCCCTCTCCTGCATCACTCTGTGGCCGCTGCACACCCTCCCTCCCCTCTCCTGCATCACTCTGTGGCCGCTGCACACCCTCCCTCCCCTCTCCTGCATCACTCTGTGGCAGCTGCACACCCTCCCTCCCCTCTCACTGCATCACTCCTGTGGGCTAGCTTGCCCAACACCCTACCCATCCTTCTCCTGCATCACTCTGTGGCAGCTGTACACCCTCCCTTCCTTCTCCTGTATCACTCTGTGGCAGCTGCACACCCTCCCTCCCCTCTCCTGCATCACTCTGTGGCCGCTGTACACCCTCCCTTCCCTTCTCTTCCTGCATCACTCTGTGGCCGCTGCAACACCTCCCTTCCTTCTCCTGTAACCACTCATCAGTGGCTGCTTACACCCTCCCATTCCTTCTTCCTGTATCACTCTGTGGCCGCTGCAACACCCTCCCCTTCCTTTCTCCTGTATCACTCTGTTTGGTGGCCCGCTGCACACCCTCCCTACCTTCTCCTGTATCACTCTGTGGCCGCTGCACACCCTCCCTTCCTTCTCCTGTATCACTCTGTGGCCGCTGCACACCCTCCCTTCCTTCTCCTGTATCACTCTGTGGCCGCTGCACACCCTCCCTTCCTTCTCCTGTATCACTCTGTGGCCGCTGCACACCCTCCCTTCCTTCTCCTGTATCAACTCTGTGGCCCTGCACACCCTCCCTCCCTTTCTTCTCCTGTTATCACTCTGTGGCTGCTGTACAAACCCTCTCTCCCTTCCTTCTCGTATCACTCTGTGGCCGCTGGCACACCCTCCCTTCCTTCTCCCTGTATCACTCTGTGGCCCGCTGCACACCATCCCTTCCTTCTCCGTATCAACACTGTGGGCTGCTGTAACACACCTCCCTTCCATCTCCTGTATCACTCTGTGGCTGCTGACCCCCCCTTCTTCCCCTCTCCCTGCATCACTCCTCCCGCAGCCACTGCCACCCTCTTTCCCCACTCTCGTATCACTCTGTGGCCCACTGCACACCCGTTCCCCCTCTCCTATTCACTCTGTGGCAGCTGTACACAATCCTTTCTCCCCTCTGCTGTATCACTCTGGGGCCACTGAACACTCCTCCATTCCTTTCCCTCTCCTGTTAAATCAACTCTGTGGCTGCTGTACACCCTCTTTTTAACCCACTACTGTATCACTCTGCAGGCTGCTGCACACCCTCCTTTTCCCTCTCCTAAATCACTTGCGGCTGTTGATTTTTTTTGTTGTTGGTTTCTGTACACCCACCTTCCCATTTCCAGTATCATCAGCGGCCGCGCAAATCCTTCATTCCACACTCCTTGTCACTCTCTGGGGCCGCAGCACACACTTTTATCCCCTCTCCTGTGTCACTCCACAACTGCTGTACACACTCCTTTCCCCTCTCCGTTGATCACTCAGTGGCAGCAGCACACACTTCTTTCCCCTCTCCTTATACCAAACCCTCCCTGCAGCCACTGTACACCCTACTCTCCCCCTCTCTATATCACTCTGCAGCTGCTGCCACACACATCCTACCCCTCTCATTCATCCCCTCTGAGGCATCTGCAAACACCCTCTTTCCCCTCTCCTGTATAACCGTTTTCGCCTACACAGTAGGCTACTGCAGCCGATAACAGAAAAATTTGATAGAAAGACAGAAGATACTTGAAGACGAGTAATCATGTCCCATCACACTTGAAGTTTTGAGGTGATCAGACCCCAGTCTGGAGAAGAGTAATTTGTGTCCTATAGTCGAAACAATATGGAGTTGGAAGTGACAGAAGAGTCTCTATACCGGTCCAGGAGGTAGAAAATTTTTTAAAGCCACTAGTAGAGGTAAGAATGTTGTCGTTGGAAGGTCAGGTCCCTCTCAAATCCAGCCATTCTCACAAGTAGCAACTGACAAGGGTATCTTGGTACATGACCTGAAATCAACATTGTCAACATCTACAAGTGAGAATGGCTGGATTTTGAAGGGACCTGACCCTCCAACACAACATTCTTACCTCTACTAGTGGCCTACATCTCACCTCCTGCGCTATTTTATAATCTCCATTCCTGTCACTTCACTCCATATTGTTTCCTACTATGGAACATTACTCTTCTGCAGACTGAGGGACTGACCCGCCTCAAAACTTAAAGGGTGTGGACTTGATTACATCGTCTTCCACGTATCTTCTGCTTCTAACAACTTTTTCTAAGTACTTCGCCTGAAGAAGTCCCTACTGTGGTAGGCGAACACGTTTGAAATATACGATACCTACCTGTTGCATAGTGTCTTACCTAACAACTTGTGTCCCTGAATTCCGTGAGAAAAGTTACAGCTTGTACAAAAGTATGGACATCTACTTTGTCAGCTTGCTTCCTCTCACTCTACACCTAACTTATGGAAATGTGAACAGAGCTTTCAAGGGCCACATGCAGTCGACTGCGATAACATGCAGAAGCCAAGGGGCCTCTCTCTCAGCCGTCCTTGTCACGTACGATGTGAAGAGCTGCAAGTTTCTTGTCAGTTTATTGATATCACAGTAAGGACTTTAACTCCCTAAGGAAGAACCACCTCTCCCTGGTCAACTGCCAGGTTCCCTCCTCCAGTGAAAGTGGGGGGCAAAAGAAACCAGCCGACCAGCTCCGTAGTGTAACACAGTTCTCCCAGGCATCTGCTACAGAATCTTCCATCAACCGGTTCATAACTTGAGGATGACCGCGCAGTGACAGAGTACCCAGAAGTTCCAAAAACAACTCCAGGTACTTAATAGCGCCCACTCCGTGGTAGGCCTACCCCCTTATTGCTCACTGAATCCCTCTTAGAATAAGCCAACAAAACCTATAGATTTTGCTTGCCTACTGCTTGCTTCATGCACAAGAGGCTTTGCTTAAGAGCTCATTACAAGGAATGCTCCTTGATGGAGTTATGAGGAGTCCTAATTCTTTCTTCTCCGTGGACTGCCCCACTCATCCTTGTTCCCCAGAAAGATGAATCTGGGCGTCCTCTACATCGATTATAGGAACTAAATGCATCAATATTCCAAGATCGTATTTTCCCATTGCCCAGTTCTGAATAGCCTGTTCAACAATGGCGATACAAGGTTTTTCAACTCTTGTCTCCTCAAAGGGTTTAGGCAAATTCCTCTTGATGACCAAAGTAAAGAACTAACTTGGCCCCTGCAATCTCTAGCCGAACGGTCCATTATCATTATATGAGACGCCTTTTTCTGATTAAGTGAAGGCCGATCACATACTAGTAGTTTGATGACGACGGATTTTTCCACACTCTCCTAGACGGCACCTAATGGTCTACCTAGACGTTCTCATAGTGAGTCTCCAAATGAATACCCGTGAGCATACCTGGAGAGAGCTCCGGGGATCAGTGCCCTACGGGCTCGTGTCTGTGATCAGGCCCTCTTTGTGGATTAGAGCCTGAACAACCAGGGCTGTTACTGCTGCCTCATGTAAACCATCTACGAACCACAGCCTGGCTGGTCAGGTGCTGACTTTAGGTGCCTATCCAGTGCCTGCTTAAGAGCCAGGGGTCTATTAGAAATCCCCCTGAGTATGCTGGAAGTAGTTGAAACAGTCTGGGGCCCCTTGACACTGATTGTGTTCACTTTTGCGCTAGTGGCACCCCTCTTTTCATTGGGGGGATGTTGCGCTGTCTGCCGAGTCGTTTGCTTTTTGTTGGGAGGATTTACATCTGCAATGTTTGGTAACTAGTCCCTCTAGGAATATTCCAGATGTATATAACTGTACCTCCCCTCCTGGCCATTCTAGGGAGTACAAGTTTAGGATCTTCCAAGCATATCCCAGTAATTTGAGGTGGTTTATCAGAGTTATTCAGCCTATGAATAATCACTGTGCATGTTCTAGGCCAGCAATATCACCGCCTTGAAAGGTTCTGGTTAGTGGTGCAGCAGCAATTCCAGCCTAATAGAACAATTGACCTGAAGTGTGTCAACATGGCTTGGCATCCTTGGTTTTGAAGGTTCTCATTATTCATCCTGTCCATTTTTTTAGTCAGATGTGATAGAACATCCCTACACATCTCGTAAAATATTGAGCAGGTACTGGTAAAACTAGCATCCAAGGCTAACTCAGAAGTAAAAAAACTTCCTATCAAAATCTAGTTCCTTCTGAAAGAAATAAAGTTTTCTTTCTGGGCCACGTAGTGACTCAGAATGCATAAAGACCGACAAGTCCAAAATCCGGCTGTGCAAATTCCCTAGAGCCTACGACGTGTATGCTGCCCGCTCCTTCAAAAGCCTAGCTGGATTCTATCACACTTTCAAGTCCAGATTATTCCCACCCAGAGAGCTATACCATTGACTCGGCTTTTCAATAAAAGATGTCCCCTTTTGAGTGGACGTGCGACCCAGGAAAGAGCTTTTTTTGTACTTAAAAATAGGTTAACCACAGCCCCAGATCTAAGATTTTCCCTGATTTCAACAAAGGAGTATATACTTCGATGACAGATGCCAACAAAATCGGCAATGTGCAGTCTTGTCATAACAGAATCCAAAGGTAAGCAATGGCAGTTTTCATCAGGGAAGGGTACTGCTCACAATACCGTGTCAAGTTATCCACCAATACAAGCATGGTTGTTTATTACCCCTCACGCAAGCCGAGAAGTACTTCAACAGGTCGACAGAAGTTCTCTCCAAGGGCACCAAGCTCATACGATGGCAAAGCTTCAAGCTCTGTCCCACAGAGTAATTGACTTCAACTTTGGTAATAACACGCTATCATAAGCTTATGCTAGCTCCACACCATCCTGCGAGTAATACCTTGCTGAATTACAAATCTCAGGTCCTACAGGATACCACATGGGATGCGGTCCATTCCCGATGTGCAGTGTTACCCTAAACACTGCACACAAACACCTAATTAGTTGAGACACCCCATTTTGCCATTGGTAATGGCTGTGACAATGTATTTGCCATAACGAAATTCTGTTGCTTCCACCACCTCAGCCCCCCTCATGGAAGGTTCCTTTGATGTTGGTGAGGCACTTGATTTAGGCATTGGAGTCTGTGCTCCAGTTCCCCGAATTAAGCCTGAATGCCTCCACATCCCCCCCCCGGGCGCTGAATAATCCTATGGGTATAGCGCTTCCCCCTTAGATTTAGAAATAATAATCCACCTCCAGCCTACTGTGACACTGACAACGTCAACATCAACAAGATGTGGAACTACACAGCTTGTTCTATCAGAGAGTCTGAGAAAATCTTAAGAAATCAACAGATAATTTACGTCTAATCAAACGCATTGCAGAGGTAGGCTGAACCAGTTTTGCAAGGTATGTTGCAAAATCTACGCACATCACAAATAGTCGTTCCTAACCGTGCTTTCTGACAACTCCGTGGCAAAATGCGAGTTGAGGGAGATTCCCACATGAAGTACATTGAACACGCAAGCCGAGGCTGACTGGAGAACGTGCGTTGCAAGGGCCACAACCCTTACTGTTACGGTGAATAAAACTGTCTGCTTCTCATCCCGCTACTATAAGACCAATAACAGTCCTGTGATCTAAGACCAAGGACAGCAGTACATTTCTGTGACACTGACATACCTATCGACCATGTTCGACTTCTATGCTGACTGTCTTCTCACTGAAATGGCATTAAGGCACATACAACTGGTAATAGTTTAGTCCCAAAAGCAGGGTCAGGGGGGACTTTAACCATATTTTTAGAAGGGTACCTTTAGAATTGTTATAATAAGTCTCCTTGGGACAATGTCACTGCAAGTATGTTGCACACAATGTGTATTTAAGGTCTGTATTACCGTCAGGGCAGTGCCGTCCTCTTAAGTTACATGCTCACCCAAGGAAATATGCTCCTGATTAGTCATCGTTTATACAACGTGAGATGGTAACAGTGTCAAAGATGTGCAGTCAAGCGTGATTCTTAGCCTGTGAACAACCAGTACAGTAAGAAAGATTAAGTTCCAGTGCTGGTGTCTCCAAGCTCCATCCTCCCTTTGCTGCTGAGCAAGTCATTTTTTTCTTCCACTAGATAATGTGGAGAGTTTTTGAGGCCTGCTAGAATTTCTGTCAATTTTGTTATGGGGTAGCCAAAACCACTCCAGCAGGATTAAATTCCTTTATTTTTTTTTCCTTTCTTCTGCCCAACTGTAGTGTGAATCGAGACAGTTGTGCGTGCCGAGTGAATGTACAGTCTATGTTTGAGATTCTGAAGCAGCAGCAAGATCCTGGCGCTTGTCAGACACTGCAACATCATGGAATCTTTGATCTGAGGAGATGGTACATATCTTTCACCACTACGACAAACTATTACTACAACTAACCCATCTCATTGGGAAGGACCTACTTCCACTGGAAAATTCCCAACTACCAGTGACATATGCCCTCGTCTGCTACACCTGAACGTTAGTATATAAGCGCCAGGCTCCTTGCTTCTGCCTCAGAATCCCACGACTATGGTGCCTCTATTCGCATCTACTCCAAGTTTGAGGGACTGATTACCTCATCTTCTTATTTAGTCCTACGTCCTTCAAGTTATTCCTGGAATTTGTATTGATGCAGCACTGTGATGGCAAAACGTCTACAATAAAGATACCCATAATGTTGCACATGTGTCTTAATTTTCATTAGAAAGTGCTACAATAGAGCTGTAAGAAATTTACCTGCATGAGGTTTTACCAGGTATAAACCTGAATACTACATTTAAGTAATTGGGTAGGTAAGTGTTACTTAGTCAACATGCCAGTCATTCCTTCAATGCCCACTCCTACACCACCTCACAAAAAAGTTTGACCTGACATAAAATTATTAAAAACAATTTTTAATATAAATACCATTAATGGTAAATTAAAAAACATCAGGACTGTATGATAAAAAAGGCATCCGATCTTCAATAATGTTAAATGGAACACTATACACACAGGAGTAAGAATTTTCAAATTGACCCAGGCGCATATGTTTTTAACCAAAAGTTAGATAATAGGGAAATTTATATTACCCTTTACCATTTTTATTGTAATTGGATGCGTTCCACAATGCTTCACTGACTCTACAGAAATCTAATTGAAAAACTAATAGGCAACAAAGATTGATGTGTTGCCTGTGATGCCTCATTATTTCCACCTAACCACATAATTCTGGAGCCCCCACAAACTCTCTGTCCCTTTCTCTTCAACAGGGAACATTTCCAATATTTATTAATTATAGTTTGTGGCTGATCTAATCAATTAATGGTCACATAATGCTGTATTACTTGCTATTACAAAACCAAAACCAGTGCATCACACATTTAATTAGACTATGGCATCCCCCTCGCCAGCATCACTCTGTGTGCCGCTGCAACACACTCCCTACCCTCTCCGGCATCACTCTGTGGGCCGGCTTGCACACCCTCCCCGCCCACTCCTGCATCAATCAGTTGCCCCCGCTGCACACCCTCCCTCCACTTTCCTGCATCACCTCTGTGGGCCCTGCACACCCACCCTGCCCCCCACCCCTCTCCTGCATCACGCTGTGCCGCTGCACACCCTCCCTCCCCTCTCCTGCATCACTCTGTGGCCGCTGCACACCCTCCCTCCCCTCTCCTGCATCACTCTGTGGCCGCTGCACACCCTCCTCCCTCTACCTGCATCACTCTGTGGCCGCTGCACAACACCCGTCCCTCATCTTCTCCAGTATCACTCTGTGGCCCGCTGCACACCCTCCCTTTCCTTTCCCTGCATCACTCTGTGGCGCTGCAACACCCTCCCTCCTTCTCCTGTATCACCTGTGGCCGCGCACCCCCTCCCTTTCCTTCTCCTGCAATCACTCTGTGTGCCACGCTGCACACCACCCTTACCTTCTCCTGTATCACTCTGTGGCCGTGCACCACCCTCCCTTAACCTTCTCCTCAATCACTCTGTGGCCGCTGCACACCCTCCCTTCCTTCTCCTGCATCACTCTGTGGCCGCTGCACACCCTCCCTTCCTTCTCCTGCATCACTCTGTGGCTGCTGCACACCCTCCCTTCCTTCTCCTGCATCAACTCTGTGTCCCCGCTGCACAACCTCCCTTCCTTCTCCTGCATCACTCTGTGGCCCCGCTGCACACCCTCCCTTCCTCTCCTGCATCACCCTGTGGCCGCTGCAGCACACCCTCCCCATCTTCCTTCTTCCTGCATCACTCTGTGCATCTGCACAACCCTCCCATCCTTCTCCTGCATCACTCTGTGGCCGCTGCACACCCTCCCTTCCTTCTCCTGCATCACTCTGTGGCCGCTGCACACCCTCCCTTCCTTCTCCTGCATCACTCTGTGGCCGCTGCACACCCTCCCTTCCTTCTCCTGCATCACTCTGTGGCCGCTGCACCCCCACCCTTCCTTCTCCTGCATCACTCAGAGGCCGCTGCACCCCCTCCCTTCCATCTCCTCATCACTCTGTGGCCGCTGCACAAACCCTCCCTTCCTTCTCCTGTATCACTCTGTGGCTGCTGTACACCCTCCCTTCCTTCTCCTGCATCACTCTGTGGCTGCTGTACACCCTCCCTATCCGTCTCCTGCATCACTCTGAGGGGGCCTGCTGCAACACACCCTCCCTTATCCTTCTCCTGTATCACTACTCTGTGGGGCTGCAGTACACCCATCGCCCTTCCTTCTCCCTGTATCACTCTGTGGGTGGCTGCTGCACAACCCCTCATACGCCTCCCTTCCCCTCCTTCCTTCTCCTGTATCACTCACTCCACCCTCTCTGGTGGCAGCAAGCTGCACACCCTCCCAACCCTCCCTCCCCCCCATCTCCGCCAACCACTTCTGTGGCTGCTGTACAACCCTCCCCCTACCACCTCCTTCTCCTGCACATCATCTGTGGTGGCTGCTGTAACAACCCTCCATACCACCTTTCTCCTGCATCACTCTGGCTGGAGGTGTGGCTGCTGTACACCAATCACCCTTCCCATCCATCTTCCTGTAATCAACCACACTGTCTCTGTGTCTATGCTGCACAAACAAACTCCCACCAAGATTGACCTTATCCACTCCCTTCCTCTCCTGAAACACTCCACTCTCCGGGTTGCAGCTGCACCACACAAAACACCACCTCCCTCCCCACTCTCCTGGCATCACTACCTGGTGGCTTCTGCACACACCTCCCTATCCCTCATTCCTCCCAGCATCACTCAGTGGCTGCTGTAACACCCTCCCCCTTCCCTTACCTTCTCTTCTCCTCCTGTAATCACAGATTCACTCCTTGTGGCTTGCGGGCAAGCACACACTGCAAAAAAGGACCCCCCCATTCCTCTCCGTATCACTCTGTGACAGCTGGCACAACCCCTCACTCTTCCCCTCCCTAGCATCACTCTGTGGCAGCTGCACACCCTCCCTTCCTTCTCTCCTGCCATCACTCAGTGTACTGCAGTACACACCTCCCCTTCCTTCTCCTGTATCACTCTTGAGGCTTGCTGTAACACCCTCCCTTCCTTCTCCGTGTATCACTCTGTGCTGCCTGTACACCTCCCTTCCTTCTCCCTGCATCACTCTGTGGCTGCTGCACACCCTCCCTTCCCTTCCTTCACCGCATCACCTCAGTGGCTGCTTGTACACCCTCCCTTTCCTTCTCCAGTATCACATCTGTGGCTGCTGTACAAACCCTCCATCCTTCACCTGTATCACTCAGTGGCTGCTGTACACCCTCCCCTTTCCTTCTCCGTACACTCTGTGGCTGCTGTACAAACCCTCCCTTCCTACTCCTGCTATCACTCCTGTGGCTGCTGTAACACCCTCCCTTTCTTCCTCCGCATCACTCTGTGCCGCAGCACACCCTCCCTTCCTTTCTCCTGCAACACTCTGTGTCTGCTGCACACCCACCCTCCTTCTCCAGCATCCTGCTGAGGCTGCTAGCACACCCTACCCTTCCTTCCTCCTGAATCACACTCTGTGGCCGCTGCACACCACACCCTTTTTCCTTCTCCTGTTAACACTCATGGCTGCTGTAACACCCTCCCTTCCTCTCCTTATCACTCTGTGCTGCTGTACCCCCTCCCCATCCTTCCCTGTATCACTCTGTGGCTGCTGGTATACCCACCCTGTCCTTCTCCAGAATCACTCTGTGGCCGCTGCACACCCTCCTTCCTCTCCTGTATCACCACTGTGGCCGCTGCAACACCACCCTCCCTTCCAGCTCCTGTTCACTCTGTGGGCTGCTGTACACCCACCCTTCCATCGCCTGTATCACTACTGTGGCCGCTGCACACACCCTCCCTCCTCTCCTGTATTCACTTGTGGCTGCTTGTAACACCCTCCCTTCCTTCTCCTGTATCACTCTTTGGTCCGCTGCACACCTTTTTCCTTTTTCCCCCATTTTTGCACCAATCTCTTGTGTGGAACTGTGTCAAACGCCTTATGCAGTCCAAGAAAATGCAATCCACCCACCCCCCCTCTCTCTTGTCTTACTGCTGTCACCCATGTCATAGAACTCCAGTAGGTTTGTGACACAGGATTTCCCGTCCCTGAAACAATGTTGGCTGCTTTTGGGTGAGATCGTTCCTTTCTATGTGTTCCACCACTCTTCTCCTGATAATCTTCTCCATGATTTTGCATACTAACATGTCAGTGACACTGGTTCTGTATTTTAAAATGCTTCATGTCTGTCTCCTTTTTTAAAGTTTGGGACTAAAATTTGCGTCTTCCAGCCTCAGGCAATCTCTCTGTTTCGATAGATGTATTGAATATTGTTGTTAGGGGTACACATAGCGCCTCTGCTCCCTCTCTCAAAAACCCATGGGGAGATGTTATCTGGCCCCATTCCCCTTTTGAGGTATCTAGCTCACTCAGGAGCCTCTTCACTTCTTCCTCGGTTGTGTGCACTGTGCCCAGCACATGTTGGTGTGCCCCACCCCCTCCGCCCTTTCTGGAGTCCCTTCTGTCTCCTCTGTGAACACTTCTTTGAATCTCTTGTTGATTTTCCTCACATACTTCACGGTCTTTCTTGTTGTCTCTCCTCCTTCCTTTCCTTACCTTTTACCTGGCCCTTTGACTGTTGTTTTCCTCCTGATGTGGCGTACAAAAAGTTTCGAGTCAGATTTGGTTTTCCCGCTGCTATGTCATTTTCATATTGTCTTGGGCCTCCCTTCTTATCTGTGCATATTCGTTTCTGGCTCTAACGACTGTTTCTCCTTATTCTCCTGGTCCTTTGCCTTCTATATTTCTTCCATTCCCTAGCACACTTGGTTTTTGCCTCCCTGCACCTTTGGGTAAACCATGGGCTCATCCTGGCTTTTTCATTATTCCCCGTTACCCTTGGGTACAAACCTCTCCCCCAGCCTCCTTGCATTTTGTTGCTACATATTCCATCATCTCATTAACTGGCTTCCCTGCCAGTTCTCTGTCCCACTGAACCCCGTTCAGGAAGTTCCTCATTCCTGTGTCTGTGTCTGTATGTGTCTGCATGTGTCTGTATGTGTCTGCATGTGTCTGTGTCTGTATGTGTCTTCATGTGTCTGTGTCTGTATGTGTCTGCATGTGTCTGTGTCTGTATGTGTCTGCATGTGTCTGTGTCTGTATGTGTCTATGTGTGCCTCCATGTGTCTTTATGTGTCTATATGTGTCGGCTTGTATCTGTGTCTCATGCCAACGGGGATGACAATGCTGGTGTATAAGAAAGTCATAAAACTAACGACAACTTTTACTGAAACATCAAACTATTTCTATGCCAGTTTTTGAGTGTCATTCATATGTTAAATTCCTTTGAAATGTTATTTTTTCTGTAAAGTAAAATGCATGAGTAATTTAAAAAAAAAATTTATTTGAGAGGGTAAGATGGCAGCCATGTTTCACATATCAGTAATAATTAAGGATAATATTACGAAAGTCATCTTCGACTAGCACGTAAGTCTTACCTGACTCACGAAATATTAAAAACAAGATTGGAAATAAATCACGAATGGTGTATAAAAAAATCCAGATATGATGAATCTTAGAGGCAGCTGTCCAGTGGTTAACACACTGGCCTGTGAGTTCTACGACTCACTTTCCATGGTTTAAACCCCCTCCCGTTCCCTAATTTGATAGGCCTTAGGTTAGGTTAGGTGAGGTTCGTCAGGAAACAGGACAAGTGTTTCCTGACGCGGATCTTAATCATATGATGATCCACAGCTGGAGCTTTAGGTCATGTGACCGTGGTCATGTGACCGAGGTCATGTGACCGAGGTCTTGTGACCGAGGTCTTGTGACCGAGGTCATGTGACCGAGGTCATGTGACCGAGGTCATGTGACCGAGGTCATGTGACCGAGGTCATGTGACCGAGGTCATGTGACCGTGGTCATGTGACCGAGTCATGGACCGTGGT